>VICI01000371.1:28762-41291 GCA_019593645.1 Akabosia matsudoensis | reverse complement strand
AGTTTTTTCCTTAGCTTTTTCTTTAGGTTTTTTCCTTACCTTTTCCTTTAGCTTTTTTCCTTAGCTTTTTCTTTAGCTTTTTTCCCTAGCTTTTTTGCTAAGCATTTTCTTTAGCTTTTTTGCTGAGCTTATTCTGTTCAGCTACGTCTTTATAGCTTTAAAAGCTTTTATTCGAATTACTCTCTGTATTTTACTTAATACTTAAATTTACTTACACAATATCAACCGCATTGAGCATTGAGGTTCTTTGTACTCGACTACATTGAATATAGACCCTACGTAGGTTACCTGACTAACTAAGGGTCTTTCTGATTACCTGAGTAAGAGCGACAATGGAGTGAGTCTGTGCGATGATCTTAACGCCCTTTTCCGGGGTTTTTCCCCCGAGATCAAAATTTTCGGTATTCTGGAAAAGAGCTCCTTCATAATAATATTTAATAAATATAACAGATTGCGTTTTATTTAGTTATTCTGCAGCATCCGGTTAGGATATTTGGTGCTTACCTATGTGTGTCTGTGTGTGGACAGAACAGTCAAACAGTATAGGACTAACATTTCTTATTTCTTGTGCAATGGCATTTTTATCTCCCTCAAACTTAAACAAATCTTCTGCAAAAAATCACACTCCAATTGGTTACAGACACCCTCAAGTTGACGTAAAGGTCGGTTTAGAACTGGTCAGTATTTTTTTTTCGTACAAATCGCTTTAGGGTCTTCACTTACGATGGCTTGAAAGACACTCCAGATGCAGCATATATGCTTTCGGATACATTTTTCAATTCGGAGGTTATTCACAGCCTCCGGGAGAACTATGTAGCTTCGAGACTTTCTCCATAGAAGCAATGCTATTTTATTCCCTAAGGTTTATTATTATTGCTTCAATATTTAGAGTGTTTTGACTACAGAAAAGAAAATCTCCGTTTTCTCTCCTATTAGTATTCTATGAGACTACAGTATTGTCATCATCAACACTGAACGCGAACTGCCGAAGATTTGTCTTCTATTTTCTCTGCAATATTCAAATTTCATGGGGTTGTCGATACATTTTCCTTGCTAGAAGTGGTCGTTTACATTTTACGTGGAATTAAAAGAGCGCATTCGTAACGAAACTTAAAATACACGGCCATAATATTTACTAAATATAGTTAACGAGGTCAGTCAACATGTTAGTGCTTTGTTTGATCTTCTTATACATACACATGTGTACCACAAGAAGTGCTTTTAAAATTGCATCACCTATTTAAAAAATCCTTTAAAAACTAAATGTGCCTATAAGCAGGTTTTATTACTGCGGGATTCAGGAAAACTTCGCTAAAGATAAAATGGTCACTATACTATGGATGGATACGGTCAGCGCCAGTGAAATTCACTAATAAACATTTCTGGTGAAAACATGAAACATCCGGCTACTTCTTGATTTACGGTACCATTTTATTTCATCAAAGGAATGGGAATACTTTGAGTGTATTAATTTTTTAGGCATTGCAGTATGCGATGGGTCATAGTCATGATAGTAGTTTATGTTGTCCATATCGTCGCTAAAAGGCATATCTTTTGTTTAATCGAGCACAAATTTTGCATAAATTTTGCAAAAGGACCAGGACAAGGAACATCTTGCGAAAGGAGTCTATTGTGTATTGATTTTGGGCCCTTTACAATAAGCTGTTCCCAGGTTCTCGAAGGTTCTTAACAGATACCTTTATCTAGTCTCTATTCTCATCACTCTAAAACAGTGGCTGAGAAGAGGTGTGGCCAGGGCCATGCCACATGTTCTGTTTAGCGCTCGGTAGCTTGGGTCAAGGGTCAAGCTTTTAAAAGTCCTACTTTTTACAATTATGCGCATTGGGATGTTTGTTATAACTTAATTTCATTTCATTTCATTTATTAACGTCATTTAGAACCCTGACAATACAGAGGGACAAACAGTCAACAAACGCAGTGCTCCATGACGCACAAACGCATTGCTCCATGTCGCACAACCGCTGTGTCCCATGTTGCACAAACGCATTGCTCCATGTCGCACAAGCGCAGTGCTCCATGTCGCACTAACGCAGTGCGAAACAGGCGTCATAAAAATTCATCGTTGTAGTTAACGTATCACTCCCCATAAATTTGTAGAAAACATCGATAGATGCGACAAAAGTGTGTTAAAATCTCAAACAGAACGCGCGCTTCGACAACAGCGCTTTCATCCTAACCATAACGATTGTTGTGAAAATGCCGTGCTTAGGTTGCAAACCGAAACCGCACACTCTTTTCCAAAGTATTAAATTTTCACGACTGGAATTTATGGATATGAGGAAAAAATTACAAAATATATACAGACGATGACAGACAGACCAGTAGGATGCCTACAGCGGACATCGGACACTTCTACAGTATAGAAATGGTGCAGACCAACGAGCATGAAGAAAACCACTAAGCAGCTTACGCTACTTCCGTCATTCCTTCCTTCCCTTTCTGTCCAACGGTAGAACTTAAACGCTGTAGTTTGTTCGAATAAAGTTTTCTTGACACAAAATTTTCATTTCACTGTTCGGTGATAGTCTCCTTGGTACCACTTGAGCAGTATTTCCTCAACAATAAAGCCTTGCAATAAAAACTACACACATAACTTATTAAACATTTGTCTTGCCTCTTAAATTTCCTGTTTGTTCAGTACGTTCCACTTTGCTGTTACTTACGATGTACGAAACCTCGCAAAATGACACAAATTGACCCTTAAGTTCATAGCGACTGCTAGGCAATCCATATAGCTTTTGAAAAAAAACTGGATAAGCATTTCAGGTAATTTGAGGCGCTTAAAAGTTAAGAATATTGTCACTTAGGAACGCTTTTTCAGATTGGTTTGGCAATAGATAAATGGATTTTCAGTGTTTTTAGGTACCTGCATGCAGGTGCACATTTTCATTTTCTTTGGTAAATTAGGCACGCTTTGTCTGCTTGTGCCGAAATATTCTGCACAGGAATGAGTAGCCATAGACAATGGATAGATGTATTTGCTCGGGATGTCAGATAATTTGTATAGACTGTATCTGATTGACATGATATTTTGTCCTTGAGGTGTCATAGGGTGTCTTTTTTACATGCTCGTACCTTTGCATTCTGCAGTGCTTCATTATTACGTTGAAACGGTCTGTTATTAAACTTCATTACTAAGCCATCTCAGCCGTTATACACTTCGGTAAAGTTGATGTTTTCTGATACATGATCTTTCATTGTGGTATGTCCACAAGTCCAGCTTTTTCTGGCTTGTGGGCAGAAAATGAAATTTAAAAGAAAAGCAAGAAAGAGGAAAATTTTAAAATTGTGACAGAGTTTCCCAAGAAAAGGAGAACATTAACGTTAGTGAAAAACTCTCTCCATATTATAATTATATTTCATTCTAATTCCTTTCCAGTAGATTTTCTGCTCTTGTTCTCCAGTCGAAGAGAATGCTTCTAGAAAGGAGGGGTAGAGAGGGGGAAAAACTACGAATCTTGCAGAACTTAATTCCTACACAGTGTGTAGACGGTGTAGTAGTAGTATTGGTATGAAAGGAGAGGAGGGAGAATGAGTTTACAAAATATGTGTTTTAATAGTGGCACTACAAATGACACAACAATTTGCAGCTCGTGTTCTACAGCTGCGTTCCCTTTTTCCTATTGGTTTTTTTAGCCGTTGTTGCTCTCTGCATGCGTACATATTTATTTAATTGATGGCTTTCTTAGGATACATGAGCTCTGGATTTAAATCGGCAAACTTTAGTAACATATTTTCACCAGTTATGAACTTTTTGCTTTATTTGCTGCAGATGTATAGTTTTTGCGTACGTTACGATTTAATTTAGCACATGAAGACGACAGCGCAGGCACAAACTGGACTAAAGTTTCCTGAAAGGAGCCAAGCTGTGACAAAATCAGGTGCATCGGAAATCGTTTTGAGTAAAGCCTAATTTGTTCAGCCGTTTTACTATATTTAGTACGCGTTGTTCATATTAAAAAAAGTAAACTGCATTTCTCAAACGTTATCTTTCCTATTTTACCAGTAGGAACTCATTTCATAGTTTCTCATAACACAAGCAAATGCACTCAGTACAATATGAGTGGAATCGACTGTCCCTTTACTTCTATGTGCTTGGTTTTTTTGTCCTCGTTCGAAGTAATGGATTTACGTTCCTATTGGTACACGTGCACTAATCACTTGTGTATGTGCCACTTGTAATGCCAGAGCCAGAGAAAGTGCTAAACGTCAAAAATGTAAAGTTTCTAAATTTTCTATTTCAACGTTTTCACCGATATTATAAGACATTTTTCAAAATTTCCATGAATGATAGTCGAAGACTAATACTGATTACCTCACAAGTACTATTCTTACAAGACAAGACATACAACACCATTAGACAAGACATATGCTTTCCGAGTCACACGCGCACGCACTTGTTTTGACTTAATAGTAAGATTGTTTTAAATCCATGGTTTATTTAGCTTCAGATGCTTCAGATCAGAAATAAGGTGCTCGTTTTTTATATTTCGGATGACAGAAATATTTTTTACACTAGCGACTGCTTGTGAAGCAATTGTTGCAGCCGAAAATGGCAATGTATGGCAATCGTTGATCGTGTGTGTATGGTCGGATTTATATAAGACTGCATATTAGATGTCTTAAAACCGTGCTTCACAAAAGATTTTATCTATAATATGATCGCATCTTTATACGTTAGGTGTATGCACATAATATTATATTTACCATTTTACGATGCACGATGTACTTTGCAAGAACATCGCTTACCTACTCGCTCTATACATGAAGTGAAGTGAATGTATTACAAGTGAAATGTCAACTTCTCAACAATTGAGTTTTCACACAAATTCAATTTCATAGAAGTTAAACTTGTACAGTACGTCCGTGACGAAACATTTTTCGATTTTAAAACTGCACCAGTCGACAGAAAGTCGACATCATAACTTTGCAGACACCAGGTTGAACCTTGCTGTCCTTAAAATACTGGCATTTATATTCGCTGTTTTTGGCTCGATTAGATCATCATTTCAATTGCTGGCTAACAGCAGTGCCAGGATACTTTCTACTTATGCAGTAGTGTATTATTTTGTTTAAAGGTACAAAGGTTTTATTTTGGTAAACATGTATTCTGAGTACGTTCCTCTGTGGATTCCCTCAATTTGCATTTTAGTGAGCCTTAACACAACCTATAAAGGAGTGTAATAGTCACAAAATAGAAAGCATTGAAAGCAACGAGTACAACCCATAGCTTGTCTGTTCACTGAAAAGTTCCAGGTTTTCTCTTTCCCCGCCTCTTCCCTCGTCCAATTTCCCATAACGTACTTTCTCTTATACAAAGTAAACACGATATGCAGCTAAATCCTCTATTTACAATCTAGTTTTACTATGTGAAGAATCGTCTCCCGGAAGTACTGCGAATGCTTATTTTTATGTTGGCGTGATTATGACGGTATGATGTGGTGCCAACCGAGCACCGTTTTATTCTCTATTTCGATTCTTCTGCTACAACCATCCAAAGTAATTTTCTAGTAATATCCTTTTTATTCTGTATTTCAGTCTATCATCCTGCTTTCTATTTCGAATCGTTTTTCCAGTCTTATCGAACTTGGAGATTCGCTGAGAGAGGCAGACATACAGCTACAAGCAAGTATATGTGTATTGCGAGTGAAATATATAATACGACACTGAACTTTTTATGCTTCTGAGAGACTTATCTAAATCTAAATTATCTTTTACTTAAGGATTTTAAATACTTCTAGGTAAGTGAAGAAACTTTTTGGCAACAATGAAACCTAAGCCAGTAAGTACTAAAAGATGTTTAGCACTTACGAGTCTTTGTCGTCCCCGCCGCCATGTCGACCACTGGCATGTGCACGACCTCTCTCCTTATGAACCACCTGCATCAGCTTCACCCACGGGTTGTTTGGTCCTCCGGGACCTAGACCCAAAGTTTGTATGAAAAAATGTCAAATGTAATTAAATGAAATAAGTCCACAGACCTTTTGAAAGATGTTTTTAATGAAGATACTTACCAGCTCCCATGCCGCCGTGCCAAGCCATGGTGAACCGCTCAGATTACCACTGCTCCGGCAACAGCAGTCAAGAAGGGTTAAAGGTTCGCAGCTTCTCTAGATTTACCCTGTCCAATGATTACATTCATATAGAAACGCCGTAGTTCACACGCTTGAATTCTGTTTTTCGTAACTTCTAACTAATGGTAGCACAAAACGTCTTTGCTTCCTGTCCGCAAATTTCCTAAGAGCTTAATTAAAATTCTACTGCTATAAAAAGCCTCAAAATTCCTACTTCTATTTCATTCTTTGATCAACAAATATAATTATTTTTTAAGAGGAAAACATTGTGACTGTTGATAGTAGAATGAGTATCCAGGAGAAATTGTAATGTTGGGCTTTCCATTTGAAGTCTGTATTCTAAACACGCTATCAACATTTTTAGAGGCAAAAGCTGTCTTACAGGTAATGTCTAAGTGTAGTATTAAATCTCGTTTCCCGGTCTTCATTATACATATACGTTGAATTTGTCAGATTATAAGCTGCAACTTAAAGGATCAAATACGTCATCATATTTGCTTGCAGTATTTAAATTTGAGCTGAAGTGCATTGAGAGAATTTACCGCTTATTTATTTATTTTTTGGCTTTACAATCCCACTATACAGAAATCTATGCGTGAAAATGTATTACACAGAGTACCTGTTGTAACCTAGTTGAGCTTTATTCTCTTTTAACAAATGAATCTCCGTGTAACGTGCTAAAATCTAGCTACTGTCACTGGCAAGTTTTATTCGATTACAATAGTGAGCAATTACACGCTATGATAGCAAAAAAATTAGACAGTAATCCAAAGTTATTCGAATGTAAAGTAAAGAGTATATTCACGGTAAAGACGGATTTTATCACAATAATTATTAAAAACTTGATGATAAACAGCCAGGATAATCTGTTCTGGGTCCAAATTTTGTTTGTGGTAACGCAAACTTACAGGATAACTTATCAGGTACTATCACAAATAGAAGGTAAAAAATATCTATGTTAGTAGAAGTGAAGCAATCCATTTCCATTGTGGTTTTGCGAGACGTGACTAATGAAGATACTATTATAGCGAACAAAAAATAGCACAAAGTCTTCAGCATTATTGCATCAAAGTTCGCCTCATAGTTCTCTATCCTGTTGTAACATTTATATCCTGCGACATCCATTTTGTTGTAGATTTGAACCCGGCGATGTTGTGACCGTGCATAAACTCGAAAAGAGTTAGTTGGCTAGGTGAACTTTTCAGGACTATCTACCAAATGACTTATATTTTGGGGGTGCTCCTGGAGAACCTAGAAAACATAAAAAGTATGAAATGAATACATTGAATACAATTTTGTCGAGTGCAAATATAATGCATGTGCTGGTTTCAGTTCAGTTGAAATGTTTTGCTCATCATGCAGTCTATTTGACTTCTTACAAGCCTATGATGACATCTGCCTAGTCCACCACCAAGTTATCCGCAACTTTTTGTTACTTTAACAATCATTTGACCAAAGAAGAAAGAACAGGTATAGAAAATGTCAATTCGGAAGCTTTCTCCCTTGAGACTGAAGTAACAATGTGCAAGACACAAGGAGAAAGGGTTGTTGTTGCTGTTCCAAAGTGAGTATAGAAAGCCTACCTTTAACTGGGAAGAATGACGCAAACAAAAATACACAGGCTCTGGGATAGTATCTTTCTGTCTTTCTTTGTTATCTGACTAGACCTTCCTAAATGAGATAGAACATCATACTTTGGCGTAAAAAAACTGTGGTCGCATACTATATTTACTCACAAAAATTTAGACCATTTGTCTATACTTTCTCCAAATATTCTATTGTTAATTTTGAAAAATTCCGAAATGCTTTCCGCCCTTTTTATTACGTTTGAAGTATTCAGTTGTATAGCGGAATTGTACAATTAATGAACAGTTTTCAATTATGCAACTAACTTCGAGTGTAACTAATATCCGATGCTATAAACACCACAATGCATTTTCATGTGGATTGGTATTGTTTCTTTCGGATTATCAATCCTATTTTCAACTTACTTACTTACTGTACAGTAGCATTCCCTGTCATCATCCTAGACATCGGAAAGTAATCCATGCGTCACACAAGTGTCCCTATCATTTCTCTTATGTCAGAAACCGTTCGCAAGGTAACAAAACAATGTATTTTTAAAGCTAGCAGCTGTTGTCCCTTATGAACGGCTCAAACAAACAAGGGGAAACTTACAGGATGGATGCAGGGAATAAATAGGACTACAATTGATAAATCTTGTCTACTCATGCAGTTCTGTTTCATGTATCATTGTTCAAATGGCATACGCAATTTCAAATCGTCTTGTATATTTTGTTTTATGTTTAACAAGCGAACACTGATACACCATTTACCGACATCTGCGGTTTTGGGGCCACACAATGATGAGGACCAAATCCTTAAAAGACAACCCCGTAATCGACAGAAAAGAAAACAAATTAGGTTCAGTCACAAGACGCAATCAACGGCTATTGAATTGATTAGGAAACCGATAGCACTTAGAATGTAACGAAAGAGGGCGACCAATAAGCGGGAAGTTTGATGCTTCTCGATTTTTTTTCTTTGGTGATATTTTACTACCGCAATTTTACACTGTGTCTAAGATAATGGCACGAAAGGCTACGATGTTTCTTTAGTTGTTAATCGGTAGACAACTGTATCCGCAAACTAATTACAACAAACGATTGAATTTTAAAACATGAGTGTGTTTAAAGAAATTAAACTCAACAAGCCAGAAACATAGCAACGGGAGAAAGCGAGCGTTCACTCCATACTACTTTTGTCCCCAAAGTTGTTTATTGTGAGCGGTGAGAATGCACCCACTGCATACAAATACGATCCATCCTGCAGATACATAGCTTTCACTGCTGCGGCAGTTCCATGGTGTGACTCCATGGACCACTTTAAGACTGCATGGACTGCATTTGATTAGTTAACAATTAGCATGACACTTCTTTGCTTCCACTACCCATACAACGTAACCAAAAAAAATATAAACATTAGCCCACATTAAAAAGATCGGGCAATTGAAAGTACAACAAGAGCACAAAAAGTTCGAAAATAAAACAAGGTCTACAAAGAGCGCAGCAGCTCGTTTCGTATAATCTTTTCTCTTATATAGCTCAGCACCAGTCAGTAGTAGTACCACTTAGGCTTTGTAGTTTTTTTCCCCATCAATATTTAAGAAGCTAGTCAGAAGAGGTCTATCGAAACCCTGTCACCAATTCTAAATCGAGCGCCACCGCGCAACAGTGATACAAAGCAGTTTACTAACGACCCTTTCCCATGTTCTATGCCACAAGGGAGGATTTGCGAAGTAAACGTGGTAAAATGTGTGTTTTTATATTTTTATTCCCAAAAAAACAACCACAACTATACCTTAATGTCAGGATGTGAGAAAACAGCCTTAAGGTATTATATAACTAACCTATACAAACCTAAAACTCCGGAACATCAGGAAAAAGGGTAGTCAAAACGGACTCTCGAATTCCCTTGAGAAGTCACAACAGACTCAATAAAAATCCCCTTAAAAATACATGGAAATTGGAAGGGGCCTCATTGGGCTTTTTGTATAGAGTATTCGTTTGGGTGTGTAGGTGACAACAAAAAAAGTCGATGCTCTATCCATCCAAAACACATCCACTGAAGAAAACCCTCATGAATCTTACTCTCATCAATTCTCTGAGCCTTACTTATGTATGTAAGATGGAGCCATCATACGAGGGTGCTATTTGGTCCATATCCATCTATGGGTACACACTTCGTCTACTTCCACTGTTTACGAAGATTGTAAACATAAATGCCACTAAGGAAAAGAAGTCTTTTTCATTTTCAATGGCATTAAGACCGAAGAAAAAGTAGTGACCCTATGGCTGAGGACAGAAGTTTGTCGGTCAGTTTCAAAACTATCCAAAGCATTTTAAGCAATTGCTATAATAGTTGTTCACAACGACACTAGCACAGAAATATAGTAATGTCACTTGTATCTATTTCTCTCAAGATCTACAATGAAGCCTCATATTTCAATACTATAGTAGTAGCGACCAAAAGAAACTATGGAAAATTGGCGTTTGGGTAACAAATTTATAGGGAACCATTCCTCCATGTGATTCCTCCATTCAGCTTGAAAATGATTTGATTTTTTTCAAGTATGTATAAGGTTTGAAAAAGCTCCTAAGAAAGTCGAATTTGTTAATGAAAGTAATTTGTCTTCGAGAAAAAATGTTTGATTCTGAAGACTCGTCAGGGGTTGGCAGTCACCGATAACAAAAGTTTTCTCAAAAGAAAGAAACGATTTTGTACATGGCCATGACTCTCAGTATCAGTAAATGTAAAAGATTATCTTCCTAGTCGATCTCTTCCCTTTACCTCTGCCAGACTTTAAATATTCGCAACTACATATTTATTGTGCACATGATAATATCTCTCAAGTGCAATCTGACATAATGTTCGTAATATCCATACAAAATATCGACACAGATGTGTCCTCCATTTTAAAACGCCTACCTAAGCTTATTACGCCTTAGCTCCGCTAAGTTTGCTTGCGGAGGACAGTAAGATTAAAAATTACAAAATACCTATGTCTTTACGATTTCCTTGTGCGTCCACAACTTTTTTTTGCATGTGTGTTCTCGTGTGAATCCTTGATTGAAAAAAATGTGATAAAATCGAAGAATAAATGCATGAATAATGTAATGTCAACTATTAACACCTGTCGATTAGTTGGTATTTCTGTATACAACAGCAGAGCGGAGAGCTTCCAATATGTCCTACCACAATCAAGATCCTGATGATAAACCTGACTTTCTTCGACAGAGATGGTGGTAATGTGCGCCTCATAATTGCCGAATTTTGAGCTAGTGCCCTCGAGTGTGATATACTCTTTCCTTGTTTAATTCATTCACTTATTTCGTGATCGATCAGCTTCATTCTTTAGAACTGAGAGATTCGAAATTCTTCAGAGAAGTGAGAGGGTTGAAACGAGTTACAAAAAAACGGCAGTTATTTTTAAAAGGCAAAAAGCAGTAAGTATGAAGGAACTCGTAAAGCGGTTGGAGCCGAAATAGCTGTTCAACAAAAAAATTACACTAGTGGACATTTGACCCTTTCTCGTTCGTCGTTGAGGCAAATTGCATTCTAGATAATGGAAAATTAAAAAGGATACATGTAGAAAATATGTGGAGGAATAATAAAAAATGTTTACTTCTTCTTATATTTCAGATGTGGAAGAGCAACAGCCACCTGGGATCGTGCATACTCAGCTTGATATTAGATACGATCATACGCTGTAGCATTACATCCTTTTTCATCCATATGGAATTGAAAATCCACTGAACTTACTTAACTTTAAAAAAATCTTAACTAGCCTTTTCCTTGTGCTCAAAGTTTGTTCCTTCATACTTCATGCACATACGTACATTATATCTGACAGAGTTTCACGTTGTACGTTTTGCTCCTGCATTTTTCCTAATTTTTCGTTAGGATTTTATTTAAC
Organism: Akabosia matsudoensis; assembly: GCA_019593645.1. Lineage (NCBI taxonomy): Eukaryota > Metazoa > Arthropoda > Collembola > Entomobryomorpha > Paronellidae > Akabosia > Akabosia matsudoensis. The sequence goes on along the minus strand of VICI01000371.1, from coordinate 29,720 downwards.
ATGACAGGAACACATTGCTGGTGGAGAAAGTTGTGAAGGTTGTCAAATAATTCTACTGTCTATGACATGTAGTGAAAACCCCAGTGCAGCCAAAAATTGTCTTCAGACATACACAAAAGGCATTTTCGCTCGAAAACAAATACCGACATCAATAGTTACTATTTTTATATTGGCAAGAATTTCATTTAAAATAAGGCTAGGCTCGTGTGGATCACAATAAAACCACGGATGCATTATTTTCGTAAGCGGAATTTCACATTTTGGAACTAAAGAATGAAAAGCCTTTCAAAAGCTTACAACACAAAAGTTGTAAACAAATTTCTTAGGTCTTTATTAATTTGCACATGCGAAGGAATGTTGGGAATGTGTATAAGTTAACCTAAAAATGGAGGAGGACAAAACCTACAGCCACAACTACAGCTCAAGAGCATACGATATACTCCTTAAAAATCGGATAGGCCATTCCAGTGCATACGAAAACTATCTTTGTTTATGATCATTTTTATTCCCTACCAAACTGGTACTACGAATCTGCCCTCTGCAGCTTGTCGCATTATTTTGGCAGCGTCGCAGTCCCCTTACATTTCCTTTGCAATGGAGGACGCGATACGCGATAAAGAGCGAAATCTTTGACACAATTTTATACCATGGAAAACCATGGAATAGAGCACACTGACGGAATTCAATCTTTCCTTGGAAAATTTGAGATCATTTTATATTTTCGCAGGATACACAATAAAACTTGGATAAAAACCGCCATGTGTTCCATTCGGACTTTTGAAGACTAGCATACCGATACCGATCGACGGAATCAAAGACTGAAAAGGTAGTTAGTTGAGCTTGACCACGTTAGGAATAAATATGGTCACAATACAATGAGAACATTACTGACGTTGTAACACACATAAAGTTAGTCTCAGAAATAACTGTTTAAAAAAACAAAAAAAAAAACAAAAAA
>VICI01000371.1:0-28740 GCA_019593645.1 Akabosia matsudoensis | reverse complement strand
AAAAAAAAAAACAAAAAAACAAAAAAAATACAGCAAATTTTCGAAATTGTTTTGCGTAGTTCACTAGTTAAAAGGGACAAACGCATACTGTAAATAAGGAAACACGCCAAACAAAAATATTTTCGTTAGTATTGAACTTGACAGAACTTGTTGAACGGTGAAATGAAGAAAGCCAGGTCCGTGGAGAGAAATATACATAAATAAAAAATCTTTCCCCGCTTTCAAAGCAGATACCTACTTAGTTGATTTATTTTGGCATTAGTCTGGAACTTAGTAACTTAAGAGAAGTAGTTCCTTAGATACACTCATTGGTATGTGTGCCGTCGCCCACTTTTTCACATTTCGATCATTTCAAGCAATAATACGCAAAATGATACTTTAAAAACATAAAATACGTATACCATCTATTGCATCTTTACTGAGTCTACACTCGCATGTTGTAACAGTATAGATGCGATATTGACACAAAACATACGGAAATTCATAAAAACTTGAGTCTTAAAAGGCGTACACATCTTGTTTATCATCGCCATTAAAGAAATTTAGTATGCATGTGTTCAATATATAGATAACGGTTCAAATAATAAGATATCACAGAATGTACTGGTGGCTCTCTCCCCTCACGACTTTCAGGTTTTCACACACTCAAACTCTTCCGTTTCGCTTTCGATGTTGTGGGAAGAGCATAAAAGAACGGGAAAAATATAAGTGGAAAGCACTGCTCCTACTTCTCTAAAACTATTTTAAGATCTGAAACAGAAACTTTTTTTTTTACATTTTCACTCACTGATTACCTACTTTTTTCATCTATATTGCTCCCTGAGTTCCATGCAACATTGTGTACTAGCATAATCATAATCATTTCATACATTTGTATGTGTATCTTTGTCGCGGGCCTATGCAATGTAAGGACAGAAACCGCTGCAATTTTATCTCTGAGAAAAAAGTGCTTTGAGAAACTCACAACAGATCGTTTCTTTTTGTTTCATGACGACCATGCTGATGATAATTATTGGCAAAATCTCTCTTGTCTCATTCGGTTCTGAACCCTTTTTCCGTTTTTCATTTACATTACGTCATTTTACAGCAGCGATTTCTCTACAGCAAGAGGCGAGACATTTGAAGCGTTCAATAATGATATTTCACAAGTAAAAGATAAAACTCAACAAAAAATGAAGGATACAAAGTCGAAGCAAATCTTGGTAAATGAGTTTAATTTTATTTAGACTCTTTAGGTCAAACGGTAATTTGGATTGAAGCAACTTTAACAAATTGGCTTCACTCTGAGGTCAATGTATTCTGGTAAATAGCTGAGCACTCACTATTGTAAAAACGCAGATATATGCAAGCATACCACTTTAGAAATCATGATACGAGTACTGTACGACAAATTGGTTTTTCCTTATCCATTATTTTAGAAAATTTATGTACCTTACTTGGTCCAATTACAGCCGGCATCCCACTTCAAATGCATTTAACCCATTACAGCCGATTTTCCAATTATATCCAGATCACTTATTGTTTAGGCCGTAGTAACTGATTGGAAAGAAACATATGGCCCTGAATAATCAAATAAAGTTTAGTTGACTACCAATTATAGAAGATAGTTTGTCAACCTATGCAAACTTCAAATTTATGCTTTATTCAAAGCCATTTTACAAGCCCCAGTTTCCCATCATAGCCGGATCCCTAATTCCCGACGATCTGCAATAACAGCCCCTTCCAAAAACATTTCAACCAGCATTGTCTGGGGCTTTAATTGGAGCAAGTGCGGTAGCTGTATTAACGAAGATGACTGAGTGGTAAACAACAAAAAGCTCCTATCAGCTTTTCACTTATGCAGTAAACCTCCAATACATAAACTGCATGCTCCAAATATTCATAATGAAAATGATAGAAAAGTATCGCCAACATGTGATCTCCCCGGTCCCGCTGTCACAGATTGTTATATATCTTTTTCGTCTCTAAGTTACAATAATAGTAAAGTCGGAAAGTGAAACTCTGACAAACTTTTACGACTCCCAGTTGTGTCGTAATTGAAAGTCGTGTACAGAGTAAATAATGTCATCGTATTTTAAGGGCTGTCTGTAAGTATTTAACTACCAAAGTACCTGCTGCTCAACGAACCTTTAAAGGATTTCAAGAGCAGTTGGTATACCGGTAATCGGAACGTTCGTGCCCCACGATTTAAGGTAATAACTTGATTGTGTATATTGGCAACAAAATGTGTCGACAGCACAAGCAACAAGGACAACAATGTAAAGATAAATACTTTTCGTGTTGGATGCTCATCACTCAACATTTTCACGGTGACTTTATAAAATGCATCTCTTGTAGACTCTCCGAATATCACAGCTTGTAGAAATAAACGGATTAGAGAAAATGCCATCGTATTAAAAGTTCTTTTAGTTCGCCCACTAACATCTCTGAGATACGCACATATGAACTTCCAAGTTATTAGGGACCGGGGGAACATTAGCAGGAGTAGAATGAAGCAATAACTACGATTACAAGAAGAGAATTTTGTCCTCTTCCATCTGTTTAAATGTGATATATTGTGTGGCAGGCTACGACATGGTGAGAGAGGAGAGCACAAACAGATACGGAATGTTGAATGTGTGTCCCGATTTTTCCACAATTCATCATCGCTGCCATTCTACAACAACCTATTCGAGTACATGCTTCAAGCACAAATCCGAACCGAAGAAAATAATGTACTGCATCGTTCTCTTAACCAAATAAACAACTATTACTTTGGAGCCTACGAATATCTCTTTTAAGAGCTCTGTAAGAACTATTTACAAAATTATTTTATCCAGAGAAGGTCAGTAGTAACATCTCAATGAAACATTGACATAGCACATTGCAAGGCTTGAACTTTTAACTTGAATGCATTTTATATTATACCAGTGAATGTGGCCCGTCTCAAAACTGGGTCTTAACCTCTTACCTCAAATCGTGAACAAAAAAGAGTGTAATCGAAAATTTTCATTTACAAATCGCCTAGACCTGTCTTATGTGTATACTGAATATGAAAAAATCCAGGAAATTGTGTGGATTTTATAGTCCAAAATGTATATAAGGCCCTTCAGGCACCCAGGCTTGGCCATTAAAACGGTTATAAACTGTTGGTCACGTGATATTTCCTGTCTGTATGTGTTTAAAAACATTAAGGCACAATTAAACTTATTTGCTTGCATGTTACTTAAGAGTAAGCCGTGCGAAACAAAGAAGTCCAAAAGAAGGGAACCAGCCACGGTCGACCGTTGGTATGCGGCGGTTTTGTCACTATGCAAATAGCAGGAAGGAAGCTTACTGCCATATTATGCATGCTGGGACGGCCAAGCGTTGACACACGAGGCCAAAGCAACTTTATAAAATTGTCTCGTGTGTCTGTCTGTCTGTCCGTTCTTCCGCCCGTGTCTGGTATCGTATCACGAAATCTCAAAAAGGCTTGGACGTATGGACGTGAAATTCGACACATGTTTGTCGGCGAAATGGCATTCGTGTTACAAAGTTTCAAGAGAATCGGTCGCATCATGTATGATTTATAGATCATTAAAATTTCGTTTAATTCATCACGAAGATTTTCCAGGGTACCTATAATTGGAGACCAGCTGTAATGGGAAACTTGCAAAAACTGTGGTCTGCAATAAGTAATTTAGAATAAAGAACAAATCTAAAGGATATATGTACATGCGTGCATCTCATTATCACATCTACATACAACTAGTTTTCAAGTTGATGCTTAACTACAAAAATTCGTCGTCGCCTGAGGCATCAACAGCCTGAGATCCGGCTGTTATGTGTTGAACATTTTTGAAGGCGTGGTGCAGTATTTGGAGACTAGCAATAATTAAAGCAAATACAATACTTTACAAAAATATTATTTCAGTGGACAATATTCTCATCATGCTACGTTCCCGTTTTTCAGCAGTTTTTACTCGTCACAATTTTGTTATATAGAGGTCTGTTGACCAAAAGAATGCGATTTTCTCCCATTTGAATAGCTCAACGTTACACGCTACATTATTCATTAGGGAGCGATTATTGCTACTGTATAACAAATCCAAAGTAACTGCGGGCTTTCAATCTGTGGATTTCCGCTTCTCCTTTGTAACAAGCGAAATAGTTTTTATCACACAAATTCAGTTGGTTGTATTTGCAAAGAGATGTTTCATTCCGCTCTCTTCTCAGATGACATCAATGTGAAATGAGATTTCTTCAATTTGATCACAGTCCTCCAGATCCAACTATATTAACAACAACCACTTGATTATTCTGAACCACATCATCAGCGTTACTCCCAGTTGGGAAAAGAGAATACGGTTAATAGAGCGACTACAATACGAACTTTCCACTTCGCTGTTATACAATTTCGTACAAACTGTTCACACAATCCCTCCGCTGAGCATTATCTACTTTTGTGTATCAATAAGTACTATCATCGCTCACACTCTGCTCTCATCTCACCCAACTCACCCTGCTACTCAAGCCAGGTAACAAATCAACGACATCCAATCTCTTGAAAGTCACTCCGAGTTTCCAATCCAGAACAAAGGCAGGAAACTTATGGCGAGCGAGCACTAAACAAGGCGCTACTAGAAACACGCTCATAATAAGATGTCTACAGTTTCCTGTGTTTGAGCCTGGCTCGTGTCCATATTTTACAGAAGCACTGAACTGAAATGGCAAAAAATGATGCTGCCTAAAAAATGAATTGAAGGATTCGCGTAAATAGCTTCCTGGAAAATGAATCAGTTAGGAAGATAGAAAATTGACTATGAATAGACCTCTATAGAGGGAAACTGCCAATTCCACTCCAAAATACTGGTTTGCAGTAGATAGTTCAGTTTTTTTTTTGGACCGAGTGTGATCATCGCTGATCATCGTTGGGATTCCGTTGATCGAAATGATAATGCGTAGATTCGCTGCTCAAAAAGATGGATGATGAAGTGGAGGTAGATTACGCTGGGGAAAGACGCTGATTAAAATTTGAACAGAACTGTCTGGTAGCGTTGTACAAATCTCACATTACACTTGACTTATGTGCATTAGGAACTGATGAAAATGAAGAATATTTAAGTGTTATAGAAAATGATGAGGACTATAGCATGATCTCAAAGTCAGGTTCGATTTGGTTTTAGAATTTTTCAAATTCTCTTCGTGAATTATTCAGCTCGTGAATCCTATTATTATTGCTCACCATGACCATGAAGATATTTTATTCTGGACCGATGGTCCATCCATCCTATCGACTCAGAGATGGATTATTTTCAATGCATAATGTGTCGTTAAAATTCTTCAAGGTCGGAGGATTCTAAAAATCTGTATGCTTTCCAACTCCGCCTACTCCAGAAAACCCAAATATTTCTAAATAATATACTTGCCCAAGTAATGAGGTACATATGGAATGACTACTATGTTTGGCAAATTAGTATGAGCCACTGGTGCTTCCTGCTAAGGGGTTGCATCAAAAGCAAAACACCTGAGAGGTTCTGTACTTACTTGTAAACAGCACAAACAAAAGCACACGTCTCCAAGTCTTTGTCTACTCAAGAAAAGAAGCGTGCTGGGCAGCTGTGCTGATAGGTGCGCAAGACAAAAAAGGAGGTGTGGCTATGGATGAAAAAAATAAAAAAGGTGTGGCTTATTTTTTTAAAAACATAATGGCAGGATAAAAGAAGGTTAGGGTCGTGCCGAAGTGGATTTACGTAGCAAACAGGAAGAGTAGGTGTAGAATTAGTTGTTGTTTCTTCTGTGCATACCATCACATGAAGTACTATAATCTCATAGTTATTTGCCAAACATAGTAAGCTAGAATATCCGGAAACCCCATGATTGAAAGTGCTACATTAAACCTCAGAAAAAGTTCATACGAAGGGATCTTATTGAAATATTCAATATACCAAATTGTAGCTTAATATCTGTTCAACGGTAAAGAAAGAATTTTCCAAAATGAATCCTTAGATTTTAAAATACATGTTTCGAGAAAATCGAGCCCGATTTAGAAATCATGCCTTAATACTACTGGTGACTTGCATACATATTTGGTAGTATGACGCTTGAAAGGAATACCAACATATTATTGCAGCAGTGTTTAGATAATGGAAAGGATTCTGATTTTAAAATATGTGTTTTAATACTTTGATGAGATTCAAAGATTATGCTTGTTTTTTGCTAGTACATTTGTTGTTTAGGAATTGGAGTTGAGTATCAGTATCATTAACTATGCGTCACAATAAAGCTCATCAGAACCAGAAATTTAATCACACTCTTAGATATAGAAAAGGGAAAGTCACCCCTTTTTGCATCTTCATATGTGTGGGATTATGGTAAAATTGCACACCAAAGGAGCCAATGCCATAAACACGTAAAACTAGTCCCAGTAATTCACTTTGAAGTGCGTAAGAAAAGTAGTGATGTAACTATATCCACACATACGGTTTGCATCAGGTGAAAGTCTCACTTTTAGTGTGAAGATAAATTCAGTTGTACAATATTCTCCATACATAACTCTTTCCGTGGAGAACACGAGGCTCCACAAAAAGGAGCTGTGAAGATTTCCCAACCGATCCAAAAATAAAAGTACTCGGGATTATGGATGTGATGTCAAAAAAGAAAAGGAACGGGGGGAATACAACAAGCGGAAATCGCACAACATCCACAGTAGCATATGGATAAGTAGCTGGTAGCTGGTACAGATAAGGAAAAGGAAGCGATTTGGTTTTCTCTGCAGGAGTTGTTGACTCTTTACTCCACAAGAACAAGACTTGCTCAAATGCTGCACTGCTGGTAAGATGCCACTCGTCATCACGTATCTGACTCCCCCCCCCCCCCCCCGTGTGCAAATAAAATGGTAGTAAACGGATGTCAGGCGGAAATGCAGGCTTCGTTATTAATATTAATTTGTTGGTAAATTGTTCCACTTGTTGTACATAATCTGTCATGCTATCTTACCTCAAATCTGAATTCAGCTTTTAAGTGCCAAATTCAGTAATTAAAAGATTAACAGGACATGAATTTTGATTATGGACCTCGATTTGGTCCACCAAACAGTCCACCCGTTTGGCCACTCTTTGTTTAATTTTTGTAAATTAATGAAAAAAAGATTTAGGTTTCAGGGGATTGCCTGAAATAATCACAAATTGGCAATGCCAGTAGTTGAAAGCTCATATTATGCTTCGCTACATGCCCTATTTTTTTATTAACACATAGGAAGTGACACACAACGTTCTTTTATTTACATAAACTATAACGTTTTGTTTCAATTTCCAAATCTTTAAAATACTATACTTATAATTAAAAATATTTGGATCACTTTCTATTGTCAATTTCATTACAATCATTTATATTTATGCATGGTAAAAAAGCAACTGGCAGTAGTGCATTGTACTCGCCAGTGATAACCTGTTACAGTCTTTGCGTATAAATTCGGAACCACCGAGGCATCATTAGAAAAAGCTAGTCCACAGCATCTTGCCTTTTTAAAACTGCGTTTCTTCATCTTACACCCTCCCTCCCAGTCTTTCTATCTGTGTACTTTCTCCTCGTTGCCAACGAAAATTTCAACCAGCTATTATACCACAACACAAGGATCTCGTTGGTTTCTGCAGTTGTTCTTGCAGGTTTTGTTTCTGTGTGTGCACACGGCCACCATCGAAAGTAAAAGCTTCAGGATGATGACATTATGTGTATAAAATAGATACAATTTGGTATATATAAAGGTACTTGGGAAAGTGAATGCCTATCTATGCATAAATAGTACTCAAACATTAGCTATTCGCATATATGCACTCACTCTAACATTGTGTGTACAATATATTTCGGTAATATCTCATTGAGTATAAATGTGAAGAACATGAAAGACAAGTGTAAAACATGTCATCATATACAAAAATAAGTATACCATGGGGTAGAACAGCTCAACCGGATGCAGCGCAAACAGTGTCCGGAAACTTTCCCGTTATACTATTGCTACCAACGGAAAAAGAAAGTAATTATGGGAGAAATAAGAGTATCTTCCTCATGCTTGAGTTCACTCGCTTCTACTTGCACTCTCCCTAGTGCAAAGAGTGCGCGTGAAAAGACGCAAGTTCGGAATAAAACTCCGTCCAAAGAGGTTTGTGGTTGAAATTGTGCGTCTTCCATCTTACATACCAATGCAGGAAAAACGACCTATGCTATTTTTACCTAACATATAATTACGTTGCGAAGAGGAAGCTAGGTGGATGTATTCTTTCCTGGAAATCCACAAAATAAAAAATGTCGAGTTAAATGCGTAATAACTCCAAAAGACTGTCATGTATGTATCATTTGAAGTTACACCTATAGTTCTTGATTATTTTGTATAATAGTTGATAGTGAGTTCTTCACTGGTGGTTGGTTCCCTTATGATTCGAGGGAAGTGGGATTCCATGTAATCAACAAGTTTTCCGTAAAAAATGCCCATCTTTTCTCCTTTCCGTTTTTCAGTACTCGGTCGTGTCTTTGTATTCCAACAAGCATTTTCTTGACTAGATTTTATTGTTTGGTCGATAAAAGTAAGGAAACCTTGGTACACACGAGATAAAAATGAAGATGAAAGAAGAGAAATTGCTGATGATGAAGTGAAGGAAAAGAAAGTAATGTCATAAGTTGTCCAATAGATTTCCTCAGAAGGCTTTCCTTTTTTATCACATTTCTTTTTGCCAAAAGTGTGGTAGTGTAAGTTAGGACTGGGGCGGATGATTTCATAATACAACAATTGAAGAAGTCAAGCAGACGGATGTTTTTCTATTGCTGAAAAATAAACGGGATGTTACAAGAAAGCTTCGAGACTAGATTCTAGACTCAGGATACAAAAACTTCGTGTTGATTACGACGAAGATAGTATTCTGTTAGTGCACCAGAGTCGCTAAAGAAACTTATTTGTTAAAAAGAAACATGTCCTTTGGTGAACTATTATTTCGAAATTATCGTTCCATTCAATTGGTCGAAGTTGTGTGTTGCAATAACAACAGATTTACCTCGAATAAATTCAATTCGGATGAGATGCAAACCTGTTAGGATGAATGTATAAGATTTTCAAAAATATAAAATTGATACAGAAAATGAAGTAAATTCAAAGAGTATTTTGGAAGATTGGAGCAGTACGGTCAGTTAAAAAAACACAGAATATGTGTTTGTAAATATCACTTAAATCATTTCTATCGATTGTATTTGTGAAATTTTGATGAGGATGAGGGTCTTTAAGTCCAGCTCGAAAAGGAGCTTATGCATAGATAATAAATTTCAATTAATCAAGTGAGCATAAGAACTGGACACCTTGCCTGCAATCAGTTATCGATGAAATATCTGAGAGCTAAGCGAAGATTTTAAATCTAATTTTTAAGTACAAAATAGCAAACCAGAAATAAGAATTAGAGGAAGTACATTAGTACACGCACACCTTTCGTGAAGTTGGTGTGCAACAATCAGTCAACCAGTAAAGCAGGCAAGTTAATGGCTTCATCATATCATAATAATATTAAACATAGGAGCTTTTGATCCCATTGCCGTGAAAAAGTAGATCAGTGAAGGAATTTATCCTAATTTGGAGTTATATGACATCACCATAGTATAGCAGAACTATAGAATAGTAGTAATCGTTTCTCAACACAACGTATCCCAGTACTACAACCCCTCCCCCTCAACTCGGATATTTTTCTATAGTCGAGTTTTTACTTTCTGAATATTGAACGTGCACTAAGGAATGTGGCAACAATGTAACCTTAGCTTAGCATATGGCATATACATACTTACGTACACGCAGCAAAGAAAGTCACAAAATAGAAAATACTGAGGAAACGATGCAAGAAAACATTTTTGTGTTAAAATATTTAGCTCCGGATTCCATTTTCGAAGGATAATTGTCTGTCGTTACGCCAAATAGTATTGCATGCCGATAATTTTAATAAAAGGGGGAAATATTTCCACCGCTGTCGCTTTCTTTCTCCACATCTCACCATTTTATGAAATGGAGATCAGGTCAAAGGCAATAGTATGTCATGTGGTTATCTCATATAGTTAACAGTGCTATATCCCTAATTCTGGAAGAATTCAGGAAATAAAATGCTCAAATCGAATCCATCGTTAAACACAACCTCTATAGGGCTATAATATCAATGAAATTGGTGTTCTGCTTTGTAGCGTTTGGGTGTATTGCAAATTTTCAATCAGTTCGCAATACACCGCGATAAATTCGCAATATGAGTGCATCAAAATTGCTCCATTTGATCCATCATCTCTCATCTCAACATCATCATTTACTCTCTCAAGCTACGTTACCTGTGGTTATGAATTTGTCAGTAAAATTACGTTATCAAGTCGCCGCTAGAAAAAATACAGCAGGAAATAATGACAATCTATACTTTTCATGTATTTGATCCTATTACATATTACACCAGGGCAGGGGCTACAATAGGCAAAATGACAGGAGCCCGTGTCCGAGTAAGGCGCTTTCATCTATAATAATAGGCAAGCTATATTACTAGTCAATAAGGATTTTTTTATAAATTTTAACTTAAATGAAGTTGTTTTTCGTTTTGAAAACAGAATCGCTTAGAAAAGATTAATACAATGACCTTTTCGTTCGTTAAAGCACAAAATCAAAGGTATTTATATATTGAGAGCCAAATGAGGCAGTACGTGAACCATATAAGTTGTTGAAAAATGTTGTTGTTCCTCACAATATGTAGCTAGCACTTAAATCTCCTACTTAACTAGCCTGGTCACCTGAAACTTATCAAGAGTCATTCATAATGTTTTCGGAGTAATTGCTGATCTTGTGTATTAATAGTAAGTGTTCTAGACTAAGAACCCCAATGGTTGGTGTAATTATTGTAGTATGTAATACAAAACAGAAGGGTTCATAAATGCATTGTAAAAGATTTATATTATTATTTGGATACGTTATGCTTATCAACCTTTTAACAAAGTGAAACCGGGTTTATAGTTTAAATATATTTTTTAAATAATTATTGATACGATCGACAATTACGATCATTTGTCATTACAGTAATCGACACATATTTTCAGGCAATGTAGCGGCACTGTTATTGCCACATGAACTTACAAAAAAACAACAGTGCTCATTTACACCGCCGTTAATGAGTATACCAGATTTTCTCTACCATCTACAAATGAAACGCAATCCCATTTTGTTATCTCATGTCATCTACACAACTTGCATCCAATCTAATTTTTTTTACATTCCAATAAAAATTCCTTACAACTACTGCAGCTATGATCTAAAATCGCATCTTACTTGTGTGTAATGTGTACTCCTTTTTTCAGCAGAAATACTGAGCTTAAGTTTGTAGTTTCCAATGATCATGACTATACAACTAGCACATTCATATACCATATATTTTCTCTGCAGTATATGAAGTGTGAAGCACATGCACAATCGCTAAGAGGCGTTGGTTAATGCTTAATAATATAGGAGCATTGAAGACTCTAGTCCCCCACTAGTATAGAGAGAAAAAGCCGACAGAAACGTTTGCGGTTCACTCATATCGTCAAGACTTTGCCGTATGCAATAATTACAGCCTATAAAAAATAAGGAAGATAGCGGGTTTGTGTTCCAAAGTGGTGTCATTACATTATACATAATATGTTCGATAACTTGATAAAAACCACTGAAAGATAATATGGTAATGGTGGTCTACTTGGGAAGAATATATTTTACAAACACGCGACATACACTACTATTGACTATTCCTTTTAAACTCTCAACACGGAAGAGCTTCGAAGATGCTGCCAGGAAAAAGGGAATTCTCGCAAGGATATCTGCTGGCGAATTGCAAAGGTACAAATGTTACAGGATTGCAATTGGATTGTATGGCAGAGCAGGCTGGGCATCTTACATATTACACGTTTCATAATATTACGGAGCTAAAAACATTGAAGTGGGTTTCAAATTTGAAAAAATACCATCATTAGCATTAGCGTATCTTGTCGAAATTGCATCACCATCGTAAAAGATCATCAAGTTTGCAATTGGGATCGAAGGCAATCTTCCCATCATATAACCAAAAAATGATGCACAGAAGGAATTTTAGATATTCTAAGGCCTCAAAATGATCAGCACAGCACGTTTCAAAACCATCTTTCGCTAAGTCTCTTCCATGGCTCAATTGAAAGAGCTCATAATGCTGGTGGGTAAAGCTGACAGTCAACGGAGGAACTTTATTGGGTTACTCCGGGAACTATGAACGGTTCCTATAACGAAGATAATGGACTTCCTCTGAACGAGTTGTGATGCCTTTTTACTTTGCTTGTGCGACTTCTTACTGTTACCGGTTATCATTCAGAGGTGCATTTAGTTTTAAAAAATGCATGCTGAAAAATATGCATACAGAAAGCAAAATAAAACGTTGCAAAGCAACGCTTGAGTTACGCACTGCGAAAGGTTACCTGCATATACCTGGCAAGAGCCACAAAGGTCGTAGTGTCCTGTTGTTTGACTCCCTATTGGATGACATGGGGGATGATTGGGGAATATGTGTGTTTTTGGAATATTTAATATCTCATCAGGAAGTATCATCCCACCAAAATCGATCCCTGGTTGCTATTTTTAAAAATTTCGGAAACTTTAGGACCCTGTGAAAGTCTTATTTTAAAATACAGGAGACTTGTGCAAATGTGCTTAGGTACCAATTTTCATCGTAATTTATTAAACTGTTCATGACATGTAGAGGTCGTAATGCCCTGGCGTTTGACCCCCTGTTAGACTCCAGTGAAATGAGTTGGGGACCTAAGAATTGGTATTTTTAATACCTCGTATTGCGGTATCATCCCACCAAAAATGAACCTCCATTACCATTTTTAAAAATTTCGGGATCCTACAGGAACCTGTGAAGAGCTTATCTAAAAGGGGGGTCTAATCTTATCAAGTTCATATGTTCACTTCCATGGGGCAATGCTAATGCTAATTTTACAGCCCAAGTGGATTAAGCGTATAGGCTATAGGCCTTGCACGGAATCCCGGAACCACGGAGAGGCGGAGAGACAAAGAAAAAAGTAGTAGTAGTGGAAGTAATGCATTACACATGAAGACGTCAGAATGTTCAAAACATGCATACAACTTTACTTTTAACAATTTTTTTGAAATTTGGGCTAAGCTCACATCGTCAGATATAAAATTAAAAAATCTAGTCTAAATTTGTACCATATAAGCAGAACTAAATTACATACATAAGGTCTGAATCCTTGTTTTTTATTTGTCACAGTGCGAAAATCGCACACAAATACAAATGAATCTTTTCAAAAATCGCCAAAACACTAATAAAATGATCGTAAGAAGATACGAGAAAATCAATATTTTCACGCATTTTCCTATAAACTGTAGGTTTTTAAGTATGTTCTATCTATCTATCTCCATCGAAATGCGGAACGGATATAGGCTTCCACGTGAAAATGTCCTAAAGCTAGTAGCTACCACCACACTAGCACATGCATGCCAGCATGTAGCTCTCACCCAACATTGCACATTTTGCGTGGCTATAGCGGCCGGTCGTCGTGGATATGCAGTATGTAGCTACGGTTTTTTTAAACAAAAAATTTGAATTTTCCTGGACATCTCGTATGGCAGCAAGTATTGTATTGAGTAGATGAATTTTTACTAAGCAGTTTAAGAGTTTAAAGCACAATCCACCTGACTCAGGACAAACATTTTATTGGGTTCACTTCACTGTCAACTAGCAGAGGCTGAGCTTGCAATTGATGAAGTTGCAAAAAAAACTCGACTAATGCTAATGCTAGTGCTAATTAATATGTAAGAAAATAATGCAAAATTTTGATACATTTTCCTAATGAGTTTCGCATAATGTAAATGTGAAGTCGCATAATACTTTACTTAGTACAACCCACTTGGTGAACATAATATGCTGCTCATCGTAGGAATAAAAAAAATATTTCTCAACTGTGTGCACAGCAGATAAAACGTTTGATTTGGCAGAAGCATTTTCTTAATTATTGTAAGAAAAATGGAGAAATGAATGACTCTGTCGCCAGGTTGGTATATGAAATTGTAAATAATTGATATGATTAGTAGTACGCAAGACAGACATTGTTGGTTAAAAAATGTGAGTTCCAATAAAACCCTTTATCAAAAGCGCATTCACATAGACTCTTGAGACCAAATCCTAGATCCTCGTTTTGGGAACTGCAAGCTGATTACGGATTACAATTACACTGAGTTGTTCTTTAAGTAAGGGGCTTACATTCTAAAAGGCCATGTTCTCCGGTGACAGCGAACCAAAACATATTTGTTGCATTCGAACATTGTGTATTTATTGACTATATGGACATTTTTAAGGTGTTCCCAAAAGGCTTATGTCCTCGGTTTTCTGTTAAAATGAAAAGACATAGAGGATGATAGGAGAAAAGCCCTATGAAGGAAAACTCGTTTTTGCAAGGCGACTTTGCTTCAACAGTAAATTAAGTCGGGTACCGTCAACGTCGGGCTGACATCTTAATGTGCTTCTTGTTCAAAAAATATACTTTTCTTTGAAGGGCTACTTGTGGAAAATAAAATTCTCCAAACAACTTTTTCGTTAAATATTTCATAACATAAATGTATAGTTCCTAACATCAGCAAAATATTTATTTTTATATTTTTTATTCCTTCAAGACTCGGAAAAACATCTTTCAAACGTTCACTACGGATCGCTTTAAGCACTTTCTCATTTCTCCAAAATAAGTCTGTTGTCAGTAAATAACTTGTAGTTTCTTCACTTACTCAATTTGACAGTTAATTTTCTTATTGTTTTTGCTTGATAACGCTTGGTATTATTCCATGATGTTAATGTTTAAAACGAAAATAGATTAAGCCGAACAAAAGCTGGCAGAACTTTTATATGTTATAAATTGTAGATTTCTAACGTGTACACCTGATTCTAAAGCGAAAACTCAAGGAACAAGAACGTGTTACTCGCGAGAATCGCCGTGGTTGAGGACCTGATTCGAGTATTTTTGCACTGGAACGTGACTGTTTGATTTAGTTAGCGTAAGCTTCTTCAATCCTTCCTTCCGTCTGTCTGTCTGTCGCCCCGTCGGCGGTGTTGCAGTGTAAGAATAATATTCAATTCCTTTTTCAATGCAGCAAAACCGTCTGTCACAGGTTTTTTTAGTTTATTTTTTTGACTAACTTGTAGAATGTCAGATTGGTCTGAGATTTTGTGTGAAGAATGCTGGAAGCCCTTGTAGCAACTGGCAAATGGCGTTGTAGGTAATTTTAGGTACCTGGAGGTAACCGAATTCGTTTTTGAGGAATTGCTTGAACGCGTCTTGTGTAATTGACATGATTTTTTTTACAGTGGTTCTCGATAGTCTTACGCAACAACTAAATGCGTTTCGATGAGTTGTAACCATTATGCGTAATAATTACGGAAAGTACGCTTGTGTCCCTGCTAAGGTTGATGTTTTCGATCGTGGACAATGGTTTTTTCATGCATTTATAAATGGGAGGAGGAGAAAATGCATAAAGCATGGAAAAAACCATTTTCTACGATCAACAGCATCAACCTAGAGGGGATACAAAGTGCACTACTGACTTTCAATCGTTTGTCCGTCCGTCTGTCCACCAGGGCTCTACAGGCCGATGTATGCTTTGACCGATTTGTTCCAAACTTAGTACAGTGATCAGTTCCTTCAAGTCACTGGCAAGAACCCTATTGATTTTCAGCCCAATCTGTGAATATAAAGGACAGGGGTCAAGCTTTTTTCTTCCTGCCGATTTTGACCAAACTTCGGCGCGATGCTCTGAGTGTCTGGGGCGAGTCCTATAACTTTTCAGCTTGATTATTCAAGGGCGGGGTCGGGGGTGAATTTCTTCTTTGCTGATATAGACATGGTGAGATACATCATTGGAAAGGTCTCAATCAGGGCGTTTCAGAGCTGTCCAATCGAAAAATGAGCGATACAGGAAATCAGCAATACCAATGATAATAAAAATGTTGCGTGAAGTTTTTTTCCTAATAATTGGCAATTTTCCGTCAGCACAGCGCCTAACATGGCGGCTTGCACCTCTTGTTTTTGTCTTGAAATTAAAAATTCTATTGCTGTATATTTGGCCTAACTATGTATCATTTTCATATGTGTTGTATGACACTTATGCGCAAGATACTTCAAGATTGTATTCTTCAAATAAATAAATTAATAAATTATTAATAAAAATAAACTAAACTAATTTTAAAACTAATAAACACGAATAGTGCCTAAAAATAAAATATACTGAGAAACATGTATAATGTTGCTCTTCATAGTAGTCTGACACTTCTCGTGCTCCTCAATGAAATACCGTTTGTATGAAGTTTTCGTAATAAAAACAGGCGAATCTTTTACATGTGTACATAATACAAATGGAACTTAAATGGACAAGAAACTGCTTTAAAGTCAATGAGTCAACGTTCGTATGAAATGTGAAATTTAACTTTGCGTCATAGTGTAAAAATTCAAATCCGTTTACAATTTACAAAAACTTGAGACATCCAGGGAATAGTGAAAGTCAAAGTTTTTTATGAGCTAGGTAGGGTGACGTAATAAAACGAAAGAAGAAAAACAACACAGAGATCTTAACATTTACGACCTTTTTTGCATACAATATTATTACATGAGACTCGATAGAAAACTCTCCATCTCTTATGCGTTTTGGCCTCCACTAAAACTTAAGTCAAATGTAAAATAAATTCATAACAAACTTGGAAGCACCGCCAACCACAGCCGACCATTTCACATCCTTTAACTTAATAATGGAAATGATGCATGAGTCTCTTTGGATTTTTAGTAGAAGAAAGTACGCACGATTTTTTTTGATAACTCTATTATATGTATGTCTACTTATTTTCCCCTCACATAAACAATTTAAAGCAGACGGTGGTGGACAAAGTCAGTGGGGGCCAGACGGCCATAATTGGCCGTCCCACGGCTGGTTATGGCCGCGGCTGGTTATGGCCGCGGCTGGTTATGGCCGCGGCTGGTTATGGCCGCGGCTAGTTATGGCCGTCCCACGGCTACTTATGGCCGTAGAATTAATTTATTTTTCACGGCCAAAAGTGGCCGTCGCTATTTTTAAAAAACCCTTTAATTGTTAATTAAATTATTTAATAACTGATTGGCGGGAAATCAATTTTTTTTAGTTAATTAGAGCACATTTCGACAGTCATTTTGATATAATACACATAAAAATCCATCGTCAGATTTTCGAATAATTTAGAAAAGGCCTGTTTTAAACATAAACACCTTCAGTTGAAAATGCATGGGAAAAAGTTCGAAAGTATGTTAATTTGGCGGGAAAATGTTGTTTCGAAACCGAAAAATTTTGATTAGCTGGAAAAATCTGTTGATTTTTTTTACACATTCTACAAACTTTGCGACAAGATTCATCAGCAAATAGAGAGGAAAATAAATTAGAATAATATTTGGGGGAATCTGAGAACAACCCAGTTTTTGTAGCCAGGATGTCTGATGCGTCCATGCCCGCACACATATGCTCTCAGGATACTTCATTTGAATGTTGTGCCGGCAGTTTCTAGGATCAAATTCGTTTTCCGAAAGTGGCATATTAGGGCACTTTCTTGAAAGCAACAAACATGTTTTACTTTATAAGAGCTGGCCAATATGTGATTAAGTCACGAGAATTGCTATAGTGGTAGTAAGTGTCTTATCTTTCCTCAACAATATATCACAAACTAATTAGGTTACAGGTTGTTCAGACCATCCAGGGGGCTCTACTGTCGACCCATGAAAAACCTGCTAGCAGCGCCACGTTTAGCATTGCAACTGGTAAATTTAACCTAGGACAGTTTTTGTTTGATTACAAAAAATAGAAAAAGGCGCGACAGACTGGCCCCTTGGATAAAATAACGTCGTTACCTGTTCACCTCTACGCTTCCGCAAATTGTTTTCAACTAGTAAAAACCTTATCTGTTTTCTCCTGAAATAATGAGAAACTATGTAGGGTATTTTTAGGGTTAAAAAACTACTACACTGTATGCAGCCGTGGGTTTTAGAATTAAAATCGGCAATTCTTTTCTTACTGTGTTTATTCGCCAAACTTTTTATCGGTATATATTGAACTTAAGTTACAATTTTAATATGTGTTTGCGTACTTTGAGTGGAAAGCTGTTGATTGTTAATTTGTCATTTGTCATTCAGATTAAGCACTGAGACTCCCATCTCTACTCTCGTGACAATTCACTTCCTACATGAGAAGAAAAGCCGATGGGTTAGCTACCTATAGCTTTTTTAGTGATTCATAGTTCTCCACTCCACTTTTGATTACGGTGGGCTCCGTAGGCAACCTAACAGGGACTTGACTTCAGGCACATCAATTCTCATCTCAACTTGACAATAACGACCCACAGAAGCATTGAGCGGAGACTAGTACGGGAAGTAGTCGTCCGGAATGACGGACAAACATATTTAAGTTCTCACGAATAGTTGAGATACATGAGAAACGAAAATGTGGTTAAAAAGGGCCTGTAAATGTGTGGAGTCGCAGATATTAGTCCTCAATTAAGAAAGGAGTAGGTCGGAATGCGCAAAGAGTATTTATCATAAATGTTTATCTCCCAAAGTTTCGACCAATACTACAATCTTCTTTAGGGGACAACAATAACCTACCAGTCGTCAATCAGTAAGAAAACGTCAGTAGACTCGACTATTTTAATAGCGACAATCACTTTTTTATACTAAATTCGAAAAATATTTTAATTCAACAGCTACAAACACACATTTGAGTCATTTGCTCCCCACATCTTTTTCAATTTCCTTCAGCCTTTCGCTTCAACCTTATCAGTACGGAGTTAATGAGAAAATCATTAAACAGCTTGGCAGCTCCGAACAACACGCAATTAAATTTTGTTCATGTGTGTAATCCGTTTGGATTTTTCATCAGATGTCTCACTATTACTTGTCTGTACAAATGATTATCATCGCCACCCGTCTACTAGCGTTCTTGTTGGGCTTTTTCTAATCGCTAGTAGGCACTTGATCATCAGCATGTGTGGTAACGCCAGGGCTACGTAGCGACATTGCTAAATACTTTTATTGGCTACCTTATTTTTGTGATGATGAACAGAGTCGAACTATGGTTTTCATTCGAGTTGCTTTTGGTAAAACAAGAGATAAACAAGGAAATAACTCTTATCCTGAACACGTTCACTTCAAAAAGAAGAATGACGCCGAATTAAACTTCCTGGACGTTGCAAAACAAAAGACAAACGATAATAGTCTTCTGGCAACGTTTTCTTCTCTCTGCTTGAAATATAGATAAATATAGCATGATCCATTGTAATTACAAATTTCGGTTCGTAGTTTAACACTTTCTATTCTTACATTCTTCCATGCATTTTATTCAAATAAACATTCTTCCTGTTTGATTCAGCTTTCTTCAACCCATGTATGAAAACTGAAGGCATATTTTTACAATGGTTTAAGCTGGATTGCCAAGCTAATCTTCTTTGCTATTAACTCTGCTCCCCATTATTATCGAAATCCGTCAAATAAAGGACAGTCTCTCGTAAAGGCACTTGAACTCAAAATCAAATGTACACATGCGGTTTTCCGTTCGTAGCAAATCTCGCCTTGAGAATAAATCTTGTTCGATTTTTTTGTATCCCCGTCACTGTCATCATGCATCTTCATTGGATAGAAATACAGTTTTTAAACACAGTTCGGGGCCAACAGTATTTTTGATGCATATAAATCCACACAAGTTCTTCTTAAAGTTTATAACTTGATGAGCATTGAAATGGTATTGTTTGCATCTAAAATTCAAATTAACATGAATAAGTTTCAACGCTTCTGACAATAGTCTTCGACTGTCAACTGTGTATCAGTATTGGAAAATGTTATGCAAAAGTTTGAAGGATGGTAATCCCTGAAACTTGATTTTAGCAGTACAGAAAATAATACAGGAATACACATACCTTGTATTTATGTCATATGTATTTGGCTTTCCCTATAAAGTTGTGTCGCCCATTAGTGAATTGAGACGACTCCCTGGCAAACTTTGTAACTCCATCGTGACCATATCTACTGTCTCCAATTGCGTAAATCGGCAAACATTGAGAAATGTGTAGCGCGATATTTCCCTAAACACATGACTTGGTTTCACTCTTCCGTCACCCCGTCTATTCTTCATTTTTTCTTTTCAAACAGCTAGACAGCCATGCAGTGTTGTAACAGTGCCATTTGCGTTTGGATTTATATCGACTTTGAAAATTAAATAAACTGCATCTTTGATTTTTATTCTTCATTCGTAAAAGGCAGCCCGGTTGTGTTCGACAGCTATGAATACATATTAAAGCTTTAGAGTGCATTTTGTTGTTGACGGTTTTGTCTCAGTCTTCTGTTAGAAAAGCAAACGTCTTAGAGGACACCAGCACTAAAAATATTATGCCATGTGACAGATATTGTTATGTGTGGAGTGAGGAGAGAAGTGTTAAAAAATAAAGTAATAAGAAAGCAATCTTTTTCGTAGTTGTCGACACGTATTTACGACGGCAAGGAATAAATGCGTGAAAATACCAATACAGTCAGCATCCAACTGCTACCAAAGCTCTACGTTTACAATGGCACCGTTTGAAACGTGCTCAAGTAGTACAAGTTAACAAAATAGAATGCAATTTTCAAAACATGTTCTAAAATAATTTTTTCTCTTGCACAGCCTTTCTCAAGTTTCGAGATACTTGAACATTTGAACCAAAATGATCCTTTTGTCACGCAAACATCCCACTGAACGTATGTTCTTGGACGAAAAAAATAATTGGTAGAGATAATCGTTTTGATATTTCTTAAAGAAATAATCATATATTGTTTTCATTATTTGTGACCTTTTTGAGCTCGTCATATATACAGCTTACACTTTAAGCATACAAAATAGTACATCATTTCGACTAACGAGAAATTAGTATAGGATTACACAGATAGCTCTGAAGTCTTTTACGTGTGGCTATGAATATATGCGTAGTTTTATTGAATCTAATTTGCTTTGCGTTGTTAGCGAAATACGGAGTAAATCCATGGAAGACAGAGTGCGTTTAGCGATCACATTCTAATCAAAGAGTAGAGTAAAGGGAGAGTTATTTGTAATTTGCAACTCGGAGACACATCGCCAAGTAAGTTTCAATTTTTTTCTATATCCTCTTTGTTATCATTCTCTCGATAAATGTTATTATGCTCATTAGTATATCTTTAAAAAATTTGTCAAGGATTGTTAGGAGCTAAAAGTCATCGAAGTTGCGTCGTTACTGAATTGTTGAATAGCTGCTCTACAGCAACTTTATGCTGTAAAAAGTTGTGAAAAGTATGGATTCATGCTTTTAACTTTGTTTCTTTTACTACGCAAATAGTGTGCACGAAAATGAGATTGGTACATATAGCAGTTAGAACCTGTAATAAGTAGACATTTGATAGCTTAAAGTAAGTAGTTGTCAACTTACCCGAAATAAATGATTGTTAAACAAGTTGTGTGTACTGGATTTCCCAAAGCAAAAATTCACATACACTCACATTTCATGCTTTCTTTGCCCCTGAGCTCTTTGACATTAGGTGTCAGAACTGCTCATTAACACAAATTACACACAACTACTCAGTTTGAGTCACTAATCTGTATAACTCATGCTATGATCTTACGCACAGAAAACTTCACATTACATCATAGAATGAGTATTACATTGACAGTTGAGTCAATCAAGTAGTAACTTCATCATTATGCCGTTGTAGTCTTGTGCAAAAAGAAGAGAAAAGGGGAAATATTTACTGGTAAGCAAGTAAACCCCATGAAGTATGTGTGCCTTTTTGTTCTCCGGTACGGTTTCCATCGTCTTTAGTTGTTTCTCCCGTCAACCACTTTCATTTTCCCAACTTTCTCACGCTCTGTCAGCCAATCAATGTAAATTTTCTCAAGAACAAGAAAATAACAAAAAACCGGATGTTCCGAATATACTATGTGCATCCCTAGCGAAGAATTTTGCTTTCTCTCCCTCTCACTGCACATGTGTATTTTTATCAGAAACTATCTACAAATAAGCAAGCCTTAGTGGTGAATATCACACTTTCTTTCGTGTTATCATTGTCGCCGGAACACTACTAATTCACTATTCGGGAAGAAATCCAACTTCAGAGAACAAGTTTAGTCGGAGCGTAGAAGGTAGTTAACTCGGGCCGGAAGTAAACTTTTGCCCGAGAGTGTTATGTTTGAGTGATTTTGATCGAAGATGTGCTCCTTTTAGCAGACGCCCTTGTGCCAACATAAAATTTCGGTGCTTTATATTAAGTTAATTTTCCGATTTTTCATATCAATTATTGCATTTATATACACATTGTTAACATTAGCATAAAAGTCTTTAACTTGTCTCTGAATGCGTCGTTGTGCCACATCACAAAATAATGTTCATTCGAGAGCAAAAAATTTAGATGTTTCAGCATTCCTTTTTCTTTGTTCCATTAGAAACACTATCTGCAACATTTTCGACGTACATTTTTGGTAGAACTGTCACGATCACTTACCGACAGGAAAACCCGAGTAAACTACAAAACTACTGGAAGCGGAAAAACACGTAGTAATGCCCGTTTTTTACCACAATGCACAACTACAGATTACTAACCATCCCATCTCTTTTTCTTCATCCCTGATAGTCGCAAACAACGACTAAAACTATTCTATTAACAAAATGTACCCTTGGAAAAGGGCATTGTTTTTGTTTACGACACTCAATTGAAACATATTCGAATTTTTAATGGGCAGTCCAGTTCTCTGTCCCAAGTCATTCTCTATAATTTATGCAGCTTCAGTAGTTTTCAAAATAAAAACTTCCTCTTTAGCTTCTCTTATGTTGGTTGGTTCTACTTTGGTTTGGGTACTACTTCAGTTGAGTTGGGTCCCTTAATTTGTGTTCGGTTTCCGGTAACACTTCAAGGATTGTCCTCATACAGTATTTTATCCTATTTTCATGGCCGTCAAATCGGTTTTAATATCAAATTCTGAAATCCATGTCAACGATGACGTTCCAATAACAAGAAAACAGTTTTCCATTCTTAGCACTGATGGAAAAACAATGGATTTCAGGATTGCAAAAGAAAAATGATCATACTGATAAGAATTTTAGGAAAAATGTACAAACAAGATCCTATAACGATACTTGAACACGTTTTTCCAACAAAAAAACACTTTAAACAGGTTGCTTGTCTTTGACTCTAGTTGAAAAGCAAGTGCAAAAACTCCACATTCTATGCAGCCTCTTCCTTTTTATTCAAACCAACTTTTATTTTATTTGAGGACACACACACTTATCTTGACATTTACTGTCAGGGTTGATTGCTTTCTTTTTTGCTGTGGTCTGAAGGAATTTAAAGGAGCAAACGACGAATCTAACTGTCGGCAAGGTTAGTTGCAGAGTGTCATTTTTTTCCGAAAATCACTTTGATGATCTAAAAGTGTAAACACAACTTCTGAGGAGTGAGTGTTTCTTTATTTGTTGCAAGAAATGACGGCAGATCAAATCGTACTTAAAATGAACACAAACCGGAAAGAGATCAGATTGCGTAGCTCTTCGGGTTTTCATGACAATTGGGTTGCTCACAGGTTGGTAGCAAAATCGCGACTAGACCGCTGAGCACATTTCTTTCCCAGCACATACTCACCTTGGTTCCCTACATTTACCAATATTGCATTGTATTATGTCGTAAGCGCTTGTTTCCAAGAGAGCTCCAAGAGAATTTGGCTCGCCTGTTTGTAAGTGCTGGTATGTAAGCATACTGACTGGCTCAACAACGTTGATGATCATGACAGTGGTGTACTCTCGAAGAGAAGTAGTTTCAATGCCGAAAGTCGCACAGCTTCAGATTAGGTCTTTCTTATTTTTGTTTCTGAAAAAAAAAACGGCTGGGAAGAGAAATAGGAAGAAAGAATGTTCAACTCAGAGTAAAAGCAGGAAAAACGGTGACAAGACAAGAGATGATGATGGTAAGAGATGCAACAAAGAAGTCGACATTCATAGACATACGAAAACCATGAAAACAAGAGCAAAATCAAGCCAAAAAAGCCACCACATTGAGAGCAACATCACTAGTGCAAAAAGACAAACTCGCAGATAGATTCTCCAAGTTTTAGTATGAGAAAAACATTAGGAAATGAAGGCAAGAGAGGAAGAGTGTTATAGTTTTTTCTCGGTTGAAAGAAGAGACTGGTTCTCATGAGTTCTAGTAGAGCACCATCGTCACCACCACGAACACTGTGCACAGGCATGATTTTTGCCGTTATTTCAACGGCACAAGTGGTGGTAAAGTGGAAGCAGCACTGATGAAAAAGAGTCGAAACGATGAAACTTTTTTTCCCCATCGTCCGTTTTTTCTAGAATGTGTGCGTGTCGAATAATACCGCACACGGTTTGGCCACAATAAAAAGGACGCATTATTGTTAGTTTTCACACTGTGCAGCCGGAATACGTACGTGAAATGTCGACATTGAAAATATCAAACATATTATCATTGAAAAGTTTAACCTAAAAGCGAAAAACAGCATTATACAGACGCAAAAGCGTCACTTCATCACAGAAGCAAGCAAATGTGAAATACTGGCAAGTTTTCTCGTTTTGATTCAAAGAAATGGGCAAAATCTACGAATCATTCGTTTTTTGATATGACGACCGTTACTTCGCTTTGGCTAGCTAGCGATATACTGTATCAAAAGTACTCTTCTTTCGTAGCAGCGTTCTATCCCTCGTCCCCTTAAAGATACATGGCCTCCAATGACTAAGACTTAGACCTTATACTTCTTCTTTTGTACGTGGGTTAGTTTCATATTATTTTTTTTCAAATCCTGCTCCCTTCAGTTGTGGTCTTTCATGGTTATTGTTAGAAGCAACTATGTATAACTGAGAGGATCATGTAAATAATCGTAGGTACGGTTGTATTATATACAGCATTATTTGACTACGCATCGCTATGTAAAACGCACTAACTATGAAAGCTCGCGGGAAGAATTGCAAGTTCGAGGATGCTGGTTTTCATTTCCATGACTCTACCTAAGTCTGATTGAATATATGAAAAAATTGTTCTGCAAAAATCAGTGTTGGACCACTTCCTGAGCATTTAAAGTGGTGCGATCATACTTCGTTCGCGCATAGAAAGCTCCTACACATAGTTTGGTGTGGCTTCCCAGGTTTTTTTATCAAGCACTAGTAATACGGTCATGTTGTCATAGATAAAGCTTGTTCGGTCCCGTCAAGTTTATGCTGAGCAGCTAACTCCTACTACTTTAACGGTTTCCATGAGAATAAGTACACATTTTCCTGGATCGTATTTTTTTGAAAAGATAACTAATTCTAATTTACTTAATTTTTACCCAACAATTAACCGAGATGAAATTGCCGGCTATCATATCTTATGTGAAGCCACTTATAACTAATTTTATTAGTCTAGTGTGTATTTAGTGTCTGCTCCTTCACGAACTCGAATCCCATACGATCTCGAACACTTTGGTGTTATTTCTCTCGAAGTTTGAGGTGGAGTTGGGCTCCGAGGATTCTATAAACTGCTAACATGTCGAAAACTCTGCTTGCATAACTGTATTCTGAAGTGCTAACATGTCGCAAGTACTCCCAACTTACGATTAAGACTTGTCTAATGGCTAATTTATAGTAAAAATCATAATTTTCAAATGAGTGCCGCCAAATTCTACAAAACGAAAACATATGCCTTGCCAATGAATGTCAGTATGTGTTTTCACTATGGAATATTCCGTCATCAAACGTTCATGCAAACCACCTTATAATAGCTGCTATTACTTCGACCGAGATAAAAAGAAATGATAAGATGCCTTGAGGTATCAAGTTCAGGTGACAAGCTACATTCCATGCAACTTTTCATCTTGTGCACCACATCCAATGTGGTAGGAAAAATGAACATTTACCTTATCATGGACATTTTGGCAACCAGTTAGTTGTTTTTCTGCAACTTGAACATCCAACATCATGACATATAAAAATAATAATATAAGTTTTAGTCTTTGATATACTCTTACCTGATTGAAAGTTAAATGTTGTAAGGGTTCAACGAGTGAAAGAATTTTTTATTCCAAAAATCCAACGTTTCGATTCATACGATATGAACCCTCGTCAGGGAGGAAGCAAGAATCTTACTTACTTACCTGACTCGAAGTAGCAAGTAGGTCGCGTAAAGTAGCAGAAAATGAATAAATGGCTGTGTTTTCCTTTCCGAAGAAAATTGAAATTCAGGCTTTGAGCCTGTAAGGTTTACAAGGCTCACTTTTTTCGAAGGCTAAACATGTTCTGAGGGCTCCTAATCAAAGCCTAACCAGCCGGATTTACACCTTGCGATAAAATAGTGAGCCTTATAGGTTAAGTGCCTGAATTTCAATTTTATTAGGAAAAAAAAACACAGCCGAATAAATCTCCTTTCTTGCATGTATGAAAAATAGCTAAACAAACTAATACTCAAGTAATTTGAATCTATATTGTTATTTCGAGAAGAGCCTTTGGGGGAGGGTCAAGAAACGACAGAACCACAAAAATAGACTTTGACATTCGACAAGGGTAACGGGTAATGGCACGAGTGAATTCTCCGCCCTTTCGGGTTGGTTTTAGAATACAGAAGATATTCAACGTTTAAAACAAGGTTGAAGGTACTGAATGAAGGAGGAACCTGTTGAATGACGTAAAGAAAAGCGCCGAAGAACGGGCGGTTGTAAGGAGGAAAAGCGCACATGAAAAGGAAAGCTGGGAGGTAAAAGCGAGTGGCAGAAAAAATTGACGAGTGAAAGATTAAAATGAAATGAAGAAGGAATCGTGCAATGAAAATAGGTATGTATAAGAATGGATGAAAAGTTCGGTAACGCTTGAAGTTAAAATTTACTCTCTTCAAGCTAACTTTAAAACTTTTCTAACTCCAAAAAAGAAATAATTTTCTACTTGATTTTAGCATCTAGGTAAGCGTATATACAGAGATTCGACTTAATTCTCCCCCATGTACAAACCCACCCCGAGCGCAGAAGATTCGCTACAACAAGATCTTTATGACGTTTGTGATCTATAAATCGTTCGCGATGTAACCTATTTTTTTACACTTGTTCACCAGAATGCCAATCAGCAAGCCAATATGTGTTTCAAATCTCCAGTCCCAGCTTCAAAGCGTTTCTTAGAGTTTGCAATTACGGACTGACAGGCAGACAAACATGACAATTTTATAAAGCAGCTGTCGCTACTTAACAACGTAACCTCTATGCTTGTATGGCTACTAGAGGTTTTTGGCAAAATTTAAAAAGTACATTTGCGTAAGGTGGTTAGCTGGAACCTTTTTTAAGGGTTTGAGTTCACAACGAAACGGCCCTTCTTCACCATTTTCAAAGTTTTCGCTTTGGCAACAAAAGTTCCTTTTCGTGTCGCTGCCAACGCGAGCCGTTCTCATCTTGTGAAATCGAGTCATTCAAGTGACGACAGTTGCAAACAACCTTTGATACACGAACCAGCATAAAAAAATAGTTTTTTATTAATGCATTGAGTTAATTCCTATCCAATCTCCCTGTACCAAAGCAGGATAACTCTGATCATGTAGAAATCAGTAAGCATATGCTAAACCAAATGCTTATAAGTAGTATATACATATTGCTTAAAAGACGTTACATTGCTTTCCAGGACAACAGCATTCTAGCTCGCTAATAAGCATCGAACTTATAGCCTAAGATTCTGAAAATAGTGACAAAATGAAAGAATGACAATGAGGCGGAAAATGAGAGTATTAGAATGTGTGTTTGTACATTTATTACGTAGCTGAACTATGTTCAGAAAGTAATGATATCGATGAGTTTGTCTGTCTGTCTGTCTGTCCGTCCGCGCTCTACAGGCCGTACCTTTTGGCCGATTTCCACCAAACCTGGCAGAGGGATACTTTGGACCCTAAGAAAGATCCCTATTGATTTAGAGCCAAATTGGTTGACCCTAAGGGCCGGGGTCAAGGGAATTTCGATATGGCATGCAGGGTATCATTTGAAAGCCCTTATTGAGAACAGACTAACGATGGGGTTGTTTTGGATTTTGGTCACAACTGTGAAGTGACGTCAAAGGTCAAAGTTTTGCATTGAGCTCAAGATTTCGGACGACTTTCTGGTTTGTGCATTAAAAATTGGAGAGTGACATTTCATTCGAAAGCTCTCAACTCTCAACCAGGGCTATTCAATGCAGCCTCTGTTCGGAAGCTTTTTTTCCTTGGCTTTTTTTCTAAGCTTTTTTTCTAAGCTTTTTCTTTAGCTTTTTTTCCTTGGCTTTTTTGCTAAGCTTTTTTTCTAAGCTTTTTCTTTAGCTTTTTTGCGAAGCTTTTTCTTTAGCTTTTTTGCGAAGCTTTTTCTTTAGCTTTTTTGCTAAGCTTTATCTTTAGCTTTGCTTCTGTTCTGTTCTTCTGTTCAGCTACGTCTTTATAGCTTTAAAAGCTTTTATTTGCATTGCAGACATGCTTTCTAGTTGCACTAGTTTCTACCTCAACAACGACAACAGCACAAATCATAGTTTTATTACGTAGCTGAACTTTGTTCAGCAAGTTATGATATCGAGGAGTTTGTCTGTCCGTCTGTCTGTCTGTCTGTCTGTCCGTCTGTCTGTCTGTCTGTCTGTCCGTCCGCGCTCTACAGGCCGTACCTTTTGGCCGATTTCCACCAAACTTAACATAGGGATACTTTGGACCCTAAGAAGGATCCCT
>VICI01000370.1:0-41394 GCA_019593645.1 Akabosia matsudoensis | reverse complement strand
CTAAACTTTTTAATTAGCTTTTTTCGTTAGCATTTTAGCTGAGCTTTTTAACTTAGCTATTTAGCTAAGCTTTTTAACTAAGCTTTTTAACTAAGCTTTTTAACTAAGCTTTTTAACTAAGCTATTTAGCTAAGCTTCTTAACCAAGCTTTTTAGCTAAGCTTTTTCTTTTGCTTTCAGCTTCGTCTTTATAAGCTTTACAGTTTTTATTTATGGATACAACAGATACGTGCCGTCGTGTACTTGTGGATTTGAACTTGCAGAGTAATTTTCTAGCGAGTGTTTTAGTTTTATCATTTAAAAAACCTATTATCTTGTCACAACTAAACTAAAAATCGTCACTGTTTGATAAAAAAAACTAGAGAAACCTGCAAAACTTGGTAAAGCATGCGCTTTCTATAAACGCATGGCGTAGGACCGCGCCATTTGAAATGCTCCGGAAGTGGACCAACTCTGATTTTTGCAGAATAATTTTTACGAATATGTGATCAGAGTTAGGTAGAGACATGGAAACGACAATCAGTACCATTCAAGTTACAATTCTACCCGCGGGCTTTCCTAGTTAGTATAGCATTCTCCGTAAACTTTGTTGTTGGTGAATAAATCTTTCATATTTAAAACATTAGACATCAGAGAAGGTTAAGGTTATTAATGTTGTGAACTCTACCTCTCATTTTCAGTTTACCCTTTCAACATCGAATTACTTGATTGTGCCATCTGTCTATATGCATACCACCGCACAGGGACTCGATTTAAAAAAAATAACATAATCGTTTCCCTGTGATTTTTTTAAAAATTGAAAAAGGAGAAACCTTTGCGACCTGCAACCATGATGGTGTTATAGGACATTTTGAATGTAGACACACAGAACAAGTATTATATAACAAATACTACGCACTGCCCTGTCTGTTATTGATGTCAATGTCTGACTAGTATGTGACGTCAATTCTGCTTGATTATGTGGCGCAAAAAGTAAGATGACTAAATGGATATTGCAAATTGGATGAAAATGGAAGCAACCCCGGTAAAGGATAGCATGGTAAAAGATAAGGCGGTAGTCGGTCGAATACTCAATTCTGTACTGTATCGATGCTATATACACTGGGCTAAATGTTAGAGCCAAAGAATTTCTGGAGAGGATTGGGAAAGCGTAAGCTATAAAGACATGCAATCTTAAGTGCATTTTTGTAGAAAATGAGTTCTACTTGATGTTGTCTTGCTTATATTCACGTTTAAAAAATAGATTACTATTTCCAGCGTATGCTCTTTGTAACACAAGCTGTGAGGTCACGAAATGTGAAAATTGCTTTTGATTTTGCAACAGTGCTTTAAGGGACTACAAAGTACAAATGTTGTGTGACAGAGAGGTCCATGGATGGCAGATTTCATTAATCCCTGTGGGCATTACGCTTGAGCACCCATCGCACTTTCCATTGTGTCGACTTTTCAGCTAGGCTTGAGCTAAACATAAAAAAATTCTCTCTAACAAATTCTTTTACTGTGTAAGTAAAATTACGAAATGCTCCGATAATCATATATTCTCTTGTTTTCAAGTTAACATCGCTCAGCTTTGATCTATCAGAAATCCGCAACTGTTCGCTTTCAATTATGAATTATTCTGAGAATTAGGTGAGTTTGAATGATCACGTGTACGTATTGTTTCTGATACGTAAAATAAAGCTCTTCTTGACAATGAAATAAGCGACTCCAAGGAAGTTTGATGTCTGAGTATTAAGGTGATACACAATAACACAGTAAACCAATATAATGTTGCATCTTTATTGCCGACATTTTCTCATATACAAGACCATGTAACCATTAAGAAACTTGAAAGTAGAGGTTTAATTTAGCAACGCTGTGTCACAAAACGACTCGACCCATTTCCCAACGTTTTGACTAAAATTCTTCAGTATTTTTAAATGGCAACAATTGAGAAGAAATTTTACAAAAGCGTGGGCCTCACAAATTTGTTGTGTATTTAAAAATTATTAAAACGATCCTTGTGTAATACTCTTAAACTGTCGTTCTCAGTAAAACAGGGAATTGTACTATGTGTTCCAGTTCCATTTTGTCTTGGATATTACTACCCACAAACCCTTCGTTCCGGTAGTGTACCTGCTTCGTGTAGTACGGCGTATTTATGTTCAGCACAAAAAAATTATCCCTACAGTACAGAAGTGGCCGTAGAGTAGGCTATGAAGAATCGTTGCAGTATTCAAGAATCCAAGGCACGCCGGCTAAATTGGAAACCTTGGTGGACGTATGCATCATTGATAATTTTTTTAAAATATCATATGTGTCAGAGTAATTATATTTACCTATACGATGCATCATTGTATGTATATTTGTTGATGTATTTTTTTCTTGAGTATCACGCCAGCAGACACAACAGATAACGATTAGCCTGTTTCGTATTCATCTACTTACTGGGTTCTTGAGGGTGCATGGATATAATTTTTTTAAATGATGATACCGATAATGACAACGATGCATCAGTCGGAAAAACATAAAAAAGGAACCGATAAGGGGAAATAAGTAATTTTCAAAGTAGTATGATGCTGGAGTAACCGTATACAACATCGCTGTTATATTTCATTCACATTCATGTGCATCTAGAGGTAGAATATGATATACAAACACTTTCTGCACGATTTTGTACCATACCAGTAGGTTTTTCGTGGTGGGTTATATTCATGCACCGCTTTTACACTATTCTAAGGAGTAGTAATATTCTGTCTAGTGCAATATGATGAATCCTCGAATGGAAATTGGGATCAGAGACCTGGGGAAATACCAGTAATTGGTATGTTCCCATTAGCTTTATGCATTATACGGCGACGTTGATCTAGTCATAAAGTCATCATTTATCATTTCCCTCACATTAGCACGCCACGAGGCGTCTAGTATACCATGAAAGAGTTGTGTGGGCTTCAAATATTGCGCATGATAAAAACATATTGCTGCGTTTTTCACTTGAATTTCCCTGAGCAATATTAAGTAAAATTTTAGCAAAGAAATCCTTTCAGGTATTCCAACTACCGAACTCGCCGTAATTATAGCCGGTCTATTATTACAGCCCTCCTAATAGGCATTGAATTCATTAAAGCTGTATCTGCAATTATGGCCGGGTCTCTAATTAGATCTACACGGAACACAAGAAATCACATGCAACGTTATAGATCTTTGCACCCAAATGTGAGATTTAACCTACGATTGTGAAGGAGTACGTGAAGTGACTGGACAAAAACTACTTTGAAAACTGCAAGGTTGATCATTACGAGAAAGTATTTTTGCAAAACCCAGTTTCAGCGAGTTTCCCATTATCAATTATAAATAGTGGGGTCTCCGGGTATACCTCCCCTTCATAAACTTTGAAACCATTCTAGGGGGTTTAGTATAACTCGCTATAATTGGAGCGAATATGGTGTTTAGGAATCCAACTTTTGGCTTTCAAGATATAATGCTGATTTGTGCTTAATTCAGGATCAGGAAAATGGAGTACAAAATATGTTGCATGATGATTCGATGTGGATGTGATCATCGGGAATCACAATGAATTCTGGTAAGTGTTTTACTTTAGTGTAACAGGAAGCCAATGGAAAATCTCTTTGGAAATAGTATATTAGATCTTTAAAAAAATCGAAGCTTTTAAAACTGAAAAAGGGAAATCGATTTCGAGTTAATTCAACATGCATCCATGTTTCCTTTTTCCTCGCAAATTGTCTATAAGAAAGTTTTTTGTAATATAA
This sequence comes from Akabosia matsudoensis, assembly GCA_019593645.1. Lineage (NCBI taxonomy): Eukaryota > Metazoa > Arthropoda > Collembola > Entomobryomorpha > Paronellidae > Akabosia > Akabosia matsudoensis. The sequence goes on along the minus strand of VICI01000370.1, from coordinate 37,646 downwards.
TGTGACCTAACTATGCTGATAATATCAAGGAAAGGCATTGTAGTACTCAATACAACTCCGAAATTTTCATCGCATCATCATCATCTAACTGCCAATACGTGAAACACCACAGCTTTCAGTTGGCAATTCTACACTTGAGAGATGAAATATCTACAAATTTTGGTTCGCAACATCGAAATTTCTGCTGCCTTTCAACAAGAATGATGCAGCAATAATGCCATAATGGTTTTGTAATATCACTTTGTTACCATGGCATTTCTTCCGCCGCTACCAACTATACCTAGGAATGTTTTTCCGATTGTGACGAAATATGCACGGCTTGTTCCCGACGTCAACAATGGGATTGGAATTGGAATGACTCATGGGCAAATCAAACAAAGACCGGTCACGTAGAATTCACGGTTTTTGTTACTCTCCGGCTCCAATGGCTCCAATTCGAATTCGCGAAGCTGCTTTTTAGCCACATTGATGACTACCTACTTGTAATGCGTTAAAGTGTATATATTACATACATAATACATACTCTGAGCGAACATTGTGCTGAGCTATTATTCCACGTCTCTTTTTTCAAAGGAGAGGCAATAATTCTGAATATAGCATGCTGGTAACGTTCTGGTGTGCAAAAATGTATCCTATTTCATAAAAATATTTTAGAACCATAGGCCACAGGTTGCAATATTATCATCACACTGGCTGCAACATTGATGGCGTTTCATGTAGCTTTTGAAAACAAAATCGAAATGGGGGGAATAAGAAATTTAGATATTATAGCCCAATACTATACTAGCCAATATAGCCAGCCACCTGGTGTCGAGATAAACTCATAAAATTTTATTTCATGCTTATGAAAGCGTATGTGATTTCATGTAGATACGGAAGAGTAGGTTGGAGGTTTGATGAAGGACAAATCGTTAAAAAAAACAATTCTTTTCCAGTTATAGTAATTTGTGTTCAACACGGTAGGTAGACATGAAACACGGGAGCGTTTGCATGAATAAGTTATTCTATTCACATGTATCATTTTAATCGAAGCTAAAGAAAAAAACATTGATAACTAATGTTTTATTTGCTATATGAAAACAATACAAAACCAGGGATTTTACTGTATGCAAGCAAGACCCTACAACATAGCATAATTCAAATTTATCGCGTCACATCGGAAACGTATAAAATGCAGGAAACAAGTGACATGACAGGACCAACATAATAATAATAACTTGTAATTGACGTCTTGTTCAACAACTATACTCAACTAAATAAACGTTCAACTCTTAAAATTTACCTTAGCCCAATTTTCATGCATATTTCCTCTTGTCCCTATCGTTGTTCATCGTTTCACCATCTAACTCCGGCAAGTCTTGCTTAATCTTCCTCTTTAATATTTCATTTGTTTACAGCTAACGAAAATAAACTCTCAACCAAAATTTATTTTCTCCATGACAGACTTCCCACAAAATGAATCTTAAAACGAGATTCGATAAAATAAACTGCACTTTTTTCCAATAAACGGCCCCATTCCAAAAGCTATTGAGCTATATGCAATTTTCTAGGTAACAACATGCATGAGCTCCTAATACTTCATCTCTCTCTGGATCGTTCTCTTGTGAAACTGTTTGTATCATCCTATTACGCTGTCATCTTAACTAGTGGTTCGGTAACTTAAACTGTGCGTGCAGTGTGTGTTCCTCTTGCTGAAATAGCAAACAGAAAGAAAGCCGTAATATTGGACGGATCTCTAAAGGAATGTGCCTGTGACAAGAAACTTATGTAGTCGCGCTAATTAATTTACCTTGCTACGGCTGAACTGCTATGGTGTTGACTCATTTCCAGATTCTCTTTAGAAATTTCTACCACATGCACTCGTCTCACAGCTTATTAAGTGTATCTTGTGTAACTTGTGTTTTGATGTACATACATGTTTCTTGTTTTTATTTTTTTTAAATAAAGAAAGAACAAGTTTCACACGACGACAGATAAAATACCTCATATATTTTCTTTTTACCCATGTGCAATCCTAATTGGATCCAGGTTGTGTGTTTCCACTTTGAAGCTACTTGACTCCTTTGACAGGTTAGATAAGAGTGCACAAACAAGACAAAAAACCAATTTTTTTGAAAGCTTAATTTAGAAGCTAACTAAGTTTGAATCATTACAAGAGCACTAATGGGAAAAGGGTTGTTGGTTGCTACCAAAATGTTATTCTCACTACTAGGCTTATTATTAACTTTAATTAAAATCTAATCAGACTGAGACCTGTACAAAGTACGAACACTTAGACACAGGAATGAGTAAAAATAAATAGAGAGATGTTAGAAGATGATGAATAAGAGTAGATGAAATTTAAAGGATTTATTCCACACAAATTTTTACAGGGAGCACATGCACAGGCCCTTGACCAAAACTCGTGAGTTTTTAACTCTGGTAGCTGCAATGACTAAAAGAGTATGGGAAGAAAACAAATATTTTTTGCTTTTTTGAAACAAAAATCTAGAACCCGGGTTGTGCGTTTCGGTCGGTTTATGCAACCCTCGGAGTCATTCGTTTTTGTTGGTTGTGGCTCCTGTAAAAAAAGTCTGGAAAGTGAGGATGAGTGTAACGCAGGAACTCCGCTTGGCTTTTACACACTCAACCGATGCGATGCTTTCTCAAGATTTCCCTGAACAAAGGGTGAAAGTTGATATTGTTTGTTAATTAGTGTGGAAGGAAGGAAAAGTTTATTCTCATCTTTCAGGATAATGACCTGGCTGATACAAAGACAAAGAGGAAGATTAGGTAGAAATAAATGAATAAATTGTGATGAAAGGCAAGGAAAAGTAAGATTATTCTTATAATAAAAAATAGTTTACAAAGTTTTTAGAACACTGCTTTTCGGTTACTATTTGGTACAGTTAACTGGAGAAAATAAATATGGACATTAGGCTTAGGTAGTAGGTATGTTTATTTTATAATTATAATTAAAATGTTCTAAGCGCTCCTACTTATAGTTAGTTTAAGATGAGCAGATGTCTTCAGCTCTGAAGTCTGAACCTCAACAGTGCAGAGTGGTGAGCAATGAGCATAGAAATGAGCGAGTAACCCCACTCAATTTTGCACCATAAAAAAGATCTGTATTTGTAAACAAATGCTTGCCTAGGCCCACGTTGCTACTGCAGCTGCAACCTTGGTCATACATTGAGCAAATAATTTAGTTCTTATTGTAATTGAGAATATGTGTAATAATTAGAAACACATTTGTTGTACTGTATCGTCAGTATCAGTAGATAATTTGGTAGTGTTCCTCCGACTGTGAAGAAACCCGTGAAATTGTCGTTGACAGCCCGTTTTCGCGAGCAATGAAGGTGGCAGGAAACCAACAACGTGGTCGCGTAAGAAGTTCAATCAGTTTCAAACTAGTTTTTCCTTTCACTATGGTTACAGACTTTGGGATGTAGTTCCTTCATTATTTGAATTGGCCAAGAACAACGTGTTAAAAAACGTCTTTTTAATGCGTGTGTTTGATGGCCCAGCTTCCCAATGATTAGTAGGTTTTCTATTTACCGAAAATGAGATACATGTATGATTTTTATTATCCATCGCAGGGCCCTCACATCCTCGATAATCCTCACCTAGGTTGGACTCGAGCCACACACAAACGGAAAAGCAATTGGCGAAATCCCCCGTGTTGTGTTGAGTGTGGAAAAGTAGATGCCAGTTACAAATGTCCTAATTGCCGGCGAAAATAGTAAATCAGTTTAACTATTATGTGCGTTGCGCAGCGTGAGATTTCTTAGGCACGAGTTTTTATTATTATGGAACATGTTATGTTAGTTGTTCTCTAGGTTGCTGTAAAGCTCACAAAGAGCGATGTATCTCTCTAGCAGCGCCAGGATTATCTGTCGAATCTTCTGTCCTCGACTTGGTACCGAAAGGTGATGACGCAGATGGAGGCGTTGTCAAACGAACATATACCTACGAATTCCCCACAGATGACACCATTCCGTTTAACAAATTGCTAGAGATTAAAGATGACGGTAAGATTTGCGGATAAGAGCTGTATCACATCTATCCTATGATATTATTTCTTATTTTTTTATGCCATCGATTCATTGTTTTCAGAGCGAATCCGAGAACTACTCAAAAGCAGAAATCTAAGACGACTGATTACTGATTTAGACGACATGCCTAACCCAACGCAAACCTTTCGCTCCGTAATGGACAATGATGAGTTCCGGGCTTTTAGCAATGCTGTGCTGGAAATAGTGGGCCTCAAGAACGACTATAATTTATAGGTGGATATTTTTTTTATGCAGACGCAGTTTGATTTTTCATTTCGCCGAATTCGATTAAAGATACATTTTTAGCAAACTAATCGAAAGACTGAACATCACTACTCGCTCATTTTTTTTCTTCGTATTTGAAAACGGGTCATCTTTTATTTTCAACGTGTCGTCATATCTCAAGTATAGCATTTCATACGTACGTTACACATTAATACGGGTGGCTAGTTTGTACAGATTTTGTCATAAATAATGTACATTTATATTGACAACATACTTTCTACACTTTATTTTACTTCTTAAACCTACAATTAAACTGTTATTTTCTTTCCATACAATGTACAAGTACAATTACAAATACTGTACAAACATCAAAGCTTTGATTGCATATAGACTTAAAATTACCCATACGTAATATATTTTTTCAATTGCTCCTCAGATGTCAGATACAAAAAAACAAAAACAAACAAAAATAATCAACAGGTTTATCGATACGAACGAACACGTAAAATAAACCTTTGGCTTTTTTATTCCGTCAACAAGCATATTTTACCTTGTATTACTAGTTGTGTTTGTCCCCCCAATTAACGAACCTGGACTGTCCCTTGAAGTATTATTGTTCGTTTTAAAAGATATTTAATGAATGACGCACCACAAGTACTTGAATTAAACAAAACAAGGATACATTCTTCCCTAATTAGCTGTTAACTTTAAACCGTGTGCAGCCTAACCGTAAATCAAGATTTCATTCGTAAAAGTGTTCGTGTTTTTTGATCGCTTCAGGTTATTTGCTAGTAACCTTCATAAGTCCTCAGTTTGTTGTAATATCTGTTTATAATTTGTGTTTCTGTAAAATATTGAAGGATACTGACACCAAAAACCTGTCGACTAATCCCATTTCATTTTTAGAAGCAAACAGTCTTTTTCTTGGGTTATCTTAAAACAAACAATTTTTTATATCCAACTGCATCGTGTGAGTATTATGTAGTACCAAATATAACATGTTTTAATGCCTCTGTTATCTTTAGTCTACTGTCTACATAGTTTTAAAAATTTAAAAATTTTGGTAAATGCTTTTCCTCCACGCAAGTGACCTCATTTATTAATATTTCCCGAAAACAAGATAAGTTTTTTTGCAATTCTACTATGAGACGGAACACAGTAGTCTAATATTGTTATACATTATTTGTTTGCTGCCTACGCGGTTTTTACTTTAAGTAAGATGATTTATTAAGGTACATTTTATATTTGGAACTACCAATTCAACTCTGTGTTGTAGTAATGTATTTGTTGTTAAAACTATTCACGCTCATCTCACCATCCTTCGGCCTAGCCTTCCTAAATACGAAATAAATATCCTGTCTGGTTAAAAGTTTCACTTAAAACGTAGCGTATGTTACTAAAGTTCATTTTCAAAAATTAAGCTTACTTCGCCCTACTACAAGATTTATATAGTAACTAATTTATTGACTCGTCAACACTTACGGAAATACTTATTCGGTAGGAAAAAATAACATTATTAAAGACGACACAAAACGAAAAATATCACATTGAACTCGGCATCATAGTTTCTTCTAACGCTTGTATAACAGCCCTTAAGGCATTTCTTTAGTTACTACCATATAATTCCCATTTTTTGTCGTCTCCTTCAATGAACTACTACGTTGCGTTGGATAAATGCTAATTTGTAAGACAAAACAAAAAACGATCTGCTAAAAAGAAATATAAAAAGGTGACAAAATTGACCTTGAAGAAAATAAATAGAAAATATAGGTCAAGAGCAAAGGTGCAAAGCTCCCGTTTTGAAGGATCAAAAACATAAAAATTTGATTTGTAAGTCGTTTCCCAGTTTCTAACGTGCGTGCTTTCACTTCGTCGCTCTACCTTTAAACGACTCCGCCGTTGAATGTTTAATCCGGGATGAATAATTTGTTGAACATCATTGACATAGTACCCTTGAAAACTTATTTTACTGAGGGAACTTGAAATCATACTCCGAGTTCTTGTTCACGTTTTCACGTTCTATTCAAAATTCCAGGAAAAGTTTTTAGAGTTTAGGAACACAGTGTGGCAACGAAGAATAATTACAGGGAATTGTAACTGGTGACCATAAACAAAAACAACTAGGTGTAGTAGAGAAAAGGGCACCTGTTTGTTAAAAGACAATACACTTTGCTGCTGATAGTGTAAAATATAACTGCTCGTTTGTTAAAACGTTTCTAGCATTTTGTAAGATCAAGAAAGAAAATTCCTGATGAAAGCGATAAGAACATATCATAGGTGACAACAACGAGTACAACAATTGATACTTAATAGTACTGGGGCATCAAGAGATACAGTAGCAACAACAACGATAGCAATTATAAGGATAAGTTAGATTTAAGTAGTTTTGTGGAGCAGATATTACATAAAAATTGGCATACTAATAGTTTCGCTAGATCTACGTTTTTGGGCAGTAAATATTATATAGAACTAGTAGGTGTATTGTATAAAAAATTATTTTCTAGTGGAGACTAATTTTATCATACGACACTCTCCTCTTCTAAATTTTTTGAGATTTTCTTAGAGCTTTGGCCACTGACGGACGAGTTGGATGCACTGTTCGGATGATTCACAACCATGGGACCAGCGGAGAGGTGGTTCTGAGGTTCCTTTCTCATCGACGACTGGACAGGATTGGCACTGTTGGCACTAGAGAAACTGGTGGACGCGATGGAGTTGGCATTACTCACAGGTCGTTGACTAAAACCGTACGGGCTTGGAGACTCGTTCGAACCGAGTTGCTGACTGACTTGTTGTGCACAGTTTCTTTTTTCAAGCCAAATGGCGTATTCTGCTTGTGCTAACAGTTTTTCGACGTGTTCCAGTTGTTCCTTGTGATTGAGAAGACGCTGCAGTCCCGCCGAGTGAGAATTACTGTCGAGAGATTCAGTCCTAGATAAAATATGTTCAGTTTGGTTTAATAGATGCTCCACACATCCGACTATCGTATTGTTGGAAGTGGGAGTTGGTACGTACAGTGGCGAAGCTCCGGGGCGAACTGCGGCTGGCGATGGGGCTGACGAGGGGTTGTTGGGTGACGCGGGGTTTCTATCATACAATGGAGTGGCTCCGGGCACTCGATGTTGTTGCTTTGACATGGCAAGCATCGGAGGCCGTCGAATGTCTTCGACCGAGTTCCCTCTGTAATCCCTGCAAAATTAATAACATCATTAACTTCAAATCCCATTCCCCAATGTTATAATAGTCTCAGCTCATTAATGGAAAACAGTTAAAGCTGATCCTCTACTCTTTATTATTACATTCGTTTCTAGTTAAAATAGAAAAAGCTTCTACTTGGACAAAAGAGGAAAGGATTTGGAATGAGACTGTATAAATTGTTGAATAGCCCTCTTGGTATACCGTTTTGTGAGCACATCACAAAAGTGTTAACCGTCTTTTCTAGTCTAATTACAAATCGCTTTTCCCTTCCAAATGCGGCTTAGGTTGTTTACGATATGAGCACATACCTGGCATACACGACTTCAGGAAGTTCTCTCCCATTTTTGGAGTGAATATCAGATACAATGCCAGAGTCAGGAGTAACGTCATGGCTGGACTCGCTGGAACAGTATGGTGGGGGATTTCCCATTCCAGGTAAATGACTTGCGCCCGGGGTGCCCAGCTGGAGTACAAAGTTTCGTCCAGCTTGATTATTTCCTGGTGTGGTCAATGAGGCAGACGGTGGGCCAGCTGCTGCAGCAGCATAACGTATTCTGTCTATTGTTCTTGCCAAGTCAGTTCGACCAGGAACCATGCCATTTCCATGGGGGTGATGCAAATTGTGAGCATGAAAATTGAAAGGAACACCAGCACCTGAAGCTGTGCTACCGCCTCTCCCAGGCTGATTGCCACTCAGATTTGGAATCGAGCCTATTTGCTCTATTGTGTGAGCTAACGGCGGGCACATCGTCTCTGAAAATTTTAAAAGGATAAGAAATAAATATATTGGCATGCTACAAAAATTTAACTCATTCATAGAGTTGTAGTCACGCTGCGTTGCTCGGACGGGTTGCCTCCTAATGCAAAAAACTGGAAAGGAGAAAATGTACATTTCTCTTGGTCGACTTTCTCCTCTTGTCTCACTTCTAATGTAAAAACCCTTTTCTCTCTCGGTCGTGCTTGCTCTCCCTGCGAGAGAACGTACTCTCATAAAAGTATTACCATTATCATTGAACTTATAAATTGAAGCTGTTAGCGAACTGCGAGAGCATTACAACTCATGAGTAAATCTCGAGTGGGCTTAGCTCGGAAATTAAATCTCCTCTCTATGCAAATAGGCGTGCATCACTTGAAAACAACTTTACTTCTATGTTTCCAGTTTCGCTTCACCTTACTCGAAAGGTAAGGCACATTTATTTTATACGCCAATCTATATACTATCATTACTCCAACAAGCTTAAATTTACGAAGAGAAATCTTGCATGCCTTTTCGAAACTTGTGTGTTCCCATAAACCCTTGAACAACAACATGCACCAAAAAAACTATACAGCTTCTGGCATTGGGGTCTATGCGTTTTCCAAAGAGCAACATACATACTGAGAGCCAAAGGTATTTCTTCTAATAAACAAACTACCGAAGGTGGGGTTAATTAGCAAAAAAATGGGGCCGCATAACAACATTAGCAAGTGTGGTAACAGGTCGTGGTGGTGGAGTACATTAGCAATCACTTGGGCAAAATGGATATCAGCACAACGGGTTTCACCGCTAGCAATGTGGATGATGATGATGACAGGAGGCACACTGTATGCATTATTGGCAGCGCAATACTGTCTCAATTCAATCACGCTTGAAAGCAAGTAGAAAGAGGTTTTTTGTGTGACGATGGGAGGGCTGGTGGCTTACCGATTGTGTGCGCCAGGTTGTTTCCTCGTGGTCTTGACGTATCATAAATGGAGTCAATGGTTTTCGTCAAGTCTCTTGAAATGGAGTAGATGTAGTCTCTAGGGGCTGACAAAAGAACACGGTCGGATCCACTATGATTTGAGCCAGTGGACGAGCCCGCATTAACAAAGGGAGCTATTTTAACGCTTTCGAGACTCGCGTAGATATTATTCGTCTCTCGATCATCTTTGGATCCTGGTCCCCCACCCGTGCAGAGTAATGGGTTTTCATGTTGGTGGCTCAGATTGACCTCTCGAGACTTTGCAGGAGTGCCAAAAACTACCTTGGTTACTAAAAGACTGGCAGGTGCAGGCTCAGGGAGCTTGAGTCCTTGAGGAAATCCATCGACTGGCGTTCCTGGCACGGAATGAGATGGCCCTCCAGTCCCCAGACGCAACGGTAAACCTCTTCCAACACTGGACCGGTATTCACCCAGTCTTTCACCTGAACATTAAATATGCATCGCTCATTTACTAACGTCTTACTCCTCATTTTAAAAATAAAACTTTCTTTCATCATTCATCTCGGTTCTTTCATTCTTCACTTTTTCTCCAATTTCTCTCTCTCTCTCTCTGTTCCAATCTTCTCAATACTCTAACTTTTATTCCATCAAATTTACTCGTACAAAAAATTGAGTTATTTACCTGGAAGGGCTCTTTCTCCAAAAGTCTTGCCTCGTAACGACGACCGACTCTCTGTCGGGCCTAACATCATCACGTCCGCTCGAGCGTTCGAACTAAAATTTGCAAAGGTGCAGAAAGAGAAAAAGAACTCAAATTATTGTAAATGTATGCGCATAATAAAAATTTCTTTTTATTCACGTTCCCATACGAAAGCAGGAAATCAGAACACTCAGCCGAATTTTATTTCCATTTATTACTCTTTTTCGTCTATTTTTTCTTCCCACCCACTTTTTTCATTTTAACGCGTAAAAACCGGCACATCGTTTATGACAGAATATTTTAGCACGCCAAATAAGATAGGCCATTTTTTATCCGAAGAGCAAACACACACCCCATTTTAATATAGCTTAAGAGGATAAGATATCAGTGTGAAAGTTTTTTTACCTGTACATGGGAATGCAACGTTGCACAGCGGTATTGGAAGATACCATCGTTGGGAATATATCAGCGTTTATTAGTCCTACGTTGCTTTTATTTATTGGTACACGGGTTAACCTACTGTACGAAAGAACAAGAACAACTCAATAAGAGACGAGAAGTTAATTAAACTGTACAGGAAGTTGAGACGTCTACTCTTTAACAAACTTTTCTTTCCTCTTCTATCCTTTTAATATTGTGAGGTGCATCTTGAAAAGATTTCACTATTGGAAAATGAGCCAGCACAAGTAGCCGTCGGAGGATAAAGTTTGTATGCGCAAAAAACATGAGCATTTCGGCTGTGTATCATATTGGCTTACCTTATAAACCGAATGTCTGCAGAAGAAATAGTTACAAGAAGGAGTAAAATGACTATGGCAAATTCCAGCATTCTAGCACACAAGCTAAGAACCCAACCAGTCCACGTTGAGGTAGCTTCACATTCTCCTCGTCCCTGTAAGAAGAAGAGAAAAATATATGTACATGAAAGAAAACGAAAATCATAAAGTTTTATTTGCTTGTTTACTGCCTGTCATACTAACGGACATGGTTTAACGACTCCACACATGTTCATCTATTTTGTGCCGACCCGAAACGATGAGGAAAAGGGCTCTGTTTATGTGACTTTTTCGTTTTAGGGCTTATTTTAATGAAGGAAAGGGGTTTTTACACGACATAGACGTAATCACTAAAAGGGAGTCATGCTATAAATAGTTTGTAGTTTCATACGGCACTCCGTCACCCAAGACAAGAGGACGCGATGAACAGTAAAAGTTGTGAAGTAGTTCATGAGCGAAAAATGGTAAATGGTTTGTACTAAATTACAAATGCGTTTCTCTGTGTACTGGAGTTATGAGAGGACTTACCATCGCAACAGAAATAATTATCATGGTGGAGAGACAAAGTGCAAGAAGCGACGCGCCGAACATGGCTCTGGCTTGTAGACACCCCCATTTGGCGACGTATCCTCGTTTTTTGAAAGCGGACAAATTGCTACTGCCATTTGCAACGACAGCCGGTGTCCCGCCGGTGTTGGTTAATGTTGAGCCGCCGTTAAGGGATGCGTTGGAAATGCCGCCAGGTCCGTTGGCGTTCCCCCTGTCGTTGGCAAGTCGCACGTAGAAGGGCTTGAACTTGAGGAGATAAGCGAGTGACATGAGTGCCAAAACGACATGCCCAAAAATCCATGCCACTTGAGATAACACTGCGTGGTTGTAAGGACTGTAATGAGCTCCGACTGACAAGGAAAGTGGAGGACCAACAGCCACTGAGGAGATTATGAGGATCATGTAGCCAGGGATCGTGTAGGATTTGATAAAAGGAAATGGAAAACGGGCAAGGTGCAGAGCAACCAGAATCGTTATAACGAAAAGGGCTGCAGGAAGTGTAGAAATGATGGGAAGCCAGGTTGGTCTGGAGTCTGGCGAGCACAGCCAGCCAGACAACAGGATGAAAGCTCGGGACGCGGAAGTTGTGAACAAAAGTAGGAGGATTATCGAAAATGGTATGAAATCTGTCAAGCAATTCAAAGCCAAACAAAGGAAAGAGTATTATCATCCATTGTCATTTCAAATACAAAAAACCCATACACTTCTAGTCAATTCTATCCTACAAAAGAGGATTAGCTTGTTCCGCATCATCAAAAGTTACGCATATTACGTAACTACTCCTTAAGACAACTTCAATCATGCTTTCTACCTCATATTTTAATAATAAATAAGCCATGTATGGGTGGTATACTCCTGAATAGATCTCAAATCTTTTGTGTTTCAACTATTGACTGAGTTGAATCAATGTACTTGGACTCTGAACAAAACAACATACAGTAGAACGAATACTCAACAAATTGTAATTTGCGTCATTGAAAACAACAACATAAATGGAGTCACAAAACTCTATAGCCATTAGGATCATCCATTCGACAAACGATTAATTTGATGTACCCTAGTTACACGAACTTTCATAAAACGTCTATAAGTTTGATATAGGCTTTATGTCCGTTCAGCAACGTACTCATATTCATCGAGTTTAAAATGAAATCTATGAGTCTTTCCCCACAAGTACGTGTTTTCACTGACGGATCCTTCGAGTAGACCCCTAATTTGTATCCTTTCATAAAATCAGGGATATAAAAATATATTTCTCGTTAGAAACAAGTATGTAAACCAATGCAATCTAATCCGTTGAATTTTTCCCGTTAACCGGCTTCATAAGAACTTTCCAATACTTTTTTGCTGGAGTAAAACTGACTAGTAAAAAATTGGTCATGTAAACGAGAGTATAGCAATAATAGAGCAATATCTACGCATGACTTACCTCTAAAGTTGAATTGTAGGGAGTAGAGAATAGCAATAGCGAAAAGGAGACACAGCACGCTCGTGATCGAAAAGAGGATTCCCATTAACTTGCACTGATGCTTCCAGGCTCCACACAAAGCATCACAAACGATGTACTTGGGCCCTAGAAGGATCATTAAAGTCGATATATTGGGTTATAAAGGAAACGAAAAAAATATGATTTTCAAAAGAGTTCGCCCGAGCCCTGCTGTTAAAGTCACTGCGCCAAACATTCTTGTCCACAGAATATATTATATCATTCCAAGAGAGACAGTTTGTTACACCTATCCGCATACATTTATGTCTGGGGGAAACAGATCATTGTTATCGTTTTCGCTAGTATTACTATTATTATGGGAAACTGTCAGCTACTCATAGTTACATCTAATGCTGTCAAATCTTTTGCGGAAGGTTTATTTCATTTCCATCATAGGAAGCCAACAGAACTGATTCCTTTTTAGTATTTTCCCATTTCCACAGGAAAATTCGTATTTGAATGTTGACGCTCCGTCCGGAAGTGAAAAGTGGGTATGCTATGAATTGCAAGTTACTCTGGTGTGAATTAAAAATGAACTTCTGTAGAAAGGGAAACACGTGAAGTTATTAACGAGCTTGTAAATAGGTTCTTTAAATGATATTGAATATAATGACGAGTGTTGGCATATTGTTTCAAGAGAAGTCTGACGGCAAAAACGTACGACACTCGAGCAAAAAGAGTAAAAAAGAGTTCGAGACAAGGACATGGTTACGCTCAAGTGGGTTGCCGCAGTTCAATAGGATATACATAATGAGTGTAACAATGGTCTCGATAAAATGTCATTCCTGGATTATCCTGCGAGCTTTGGTACGGAATGCCCTGACTAGTCTCTCATTAAATTGCTCTGCTGGGAGTGTGTATGTGACACTAAGGATGACTACTTTCACTCTCCCCTGCTCCCTATCACGAACACATGGTGTCTACATGGATTTTATCAGAAAAGTGGATAAATGATTTTGTATCGCTTTTGTTTCATAGAATAGAATATGATTCTACATCTTGATATTGGACTCATAGAGTTGGTGGACGCATAATATCAATTTTGGTAGCAGTATTGGCAACTACGATCAGAATCTGGGCTTGGGCTCGAATCCAGTAATAATCTCGAAAGAGTAATTTTAGTAATTAAAGAACGCACCATTTTCATCACGCGAATCTAATGACTCTTGACCGTTATGGCTAGAACTAGAATCCTTCCAAATACCACGTTTCCCATCGTTAGAGCCACTTGACGATGGATTTCGCCCAGAGTCTTCAGATGGTTGAGACTCGTCTTCATCATAAAAATAAGGACCGCCACCTTCTCCTCGACTGCCATCTAAATGATTGCTGGAGCCGATACTGCCAGATGTTGGTTGGTACCGATCATGATGACTGGTGTCTCTATCAGACTCGTCCCCCACACCGTTGGAACCTAATCCATTGTTGCTACCCTGGTTGCCTCCACTAAAATTATTGTTAATATTATTGCCAGTGTTGCCACCAATGCTACTGCTCATTTCGCTCCCATCATCAAGCACAGTACTGCGCGATGTTGCGAGGTTACTTGGATTTGGCAACGTGTGCTTTGGAATGGCAATGTTGTTTGTCAATTGATCCATATTGTACAAAGTTGAGGATCCTTTAGAGCTGACCGGAGATGGCACGAAAATGGGGTTCTTCGGGTTGAAGACAGCACCATGTCCACTATTTCCTAGCATATTATTGGGATTAGTGTTGCCACTAGTTCCGCTAGAACCAGGGCCAGAAATACCAGCTCCTCCATGTGGAAAAGGAGATCCACCGTTCAGGTTATCACTTCCTGACTGCGGTTGTATGGGGCTGTGACCATGGGGATATCCTCTGTTTCCCAGGACGTCCGTCGTAAAGTTGACATCGGGAATGATATCTAGAAATGAGAAATGAAAAAAATTCACTGCACCATACCTGACATTTTTCAAGATCAGAATCAACTTTGTAAGCTTGTCATTCAATTATGTCTAGAAAGTTTCTTTGGTTAAATATCCCCTTCGGGACCCGTTAAATAGAAAAGCTGAAACGGCCGTTGAGAGAATATCGAAACAAGGAAACACACGGCAATTTTTCACGAAACATCTAAACTCTTTCCTGGACAGTTATATTACAGTGGAGATTGCTGTAAGCAAACAGTAATATATCATATCATCGCTATGTTTTTGTCTGATTTGACTATTACCATGTAGATCGGGGAGTGCGGGTTCCCATTGGGGAATTCGTCCGGAACTTCCTGCTAAAATACGAGTGACAGCAGGGTTTGAAAGAATGGGATTGAAATCGAAGGCTTCTCCTGGAGCAGCTGGGGTAATTCCAAGGAGAGGATGTGCATCAGACTCGGCCCCTGTATCACCGTTGGAGGACGACGAACCTCCAGACGTGCCAGAATTGGCAGGTTTGGAAAATACTCCGCTCACGTCTTTCTCCAATCCTCTAGACGACTGGTGTCCATTAGCGTCGAGACCAGTAGGCTTGGCACCCTCATCATTCCCTTGTTTATCCAAATCAGACTTTGTTCCTCTATTACGATTATGGTTTCGACCGGGCTCCAAGCCAGGTATCTCCCCGGAAGTTTGATCATTTCTTTGCTGAGGTGGCACTGAGGGAAGTCGCCCTTTATCCTTTGGAAACTGCAATGTAGTTGGAGGCTGCCGAGGAGGAGTTTGTGTTGACAAATGCGGTGGATTTAGGTTGAGTGGTGGAGGAGGTGGTCGGCGACCAAATGCCTCTCCACCTCGTGACATCCGTAAAAATCCCTCATCTACAAAAAATGTAAAAAAAATACATGTTATTTTGTATAATACCATCGGTTAGACAGCATTAACATGACAAGTTAGTTTGTCACTCGAGAATAGATATTATGTCACACACTATTGTTGGCCATCCATGAATCTTTGTCAGCAACCACGATTTCAGTACTTACTGTGGAAAGCCTAGGCAAAGGCTAGAGTGAGTGACTGCGTGCAACTGACATGACTATTATTGCCAAGTATTTGTCACACTTAAGCCATACTACATCACCCCACAAATCTTACATCGATAAAGAAAACCCACCAAAGACAATCATTTAGGTCAATTCTGACTCATTTTTATGCATGTCGCATTCGTGACTTCGTATGCTGTCGCAAAACACTCACTCCACGTAAGCTCCCTGAAAAGCATTTGCGGGAAAACCAATTTGAACATTTAAGCAGTATATTGGAGCAAACATCATTGTGATAAAATTTCACATGAAAGTGCTCAATATATATGAATAAATGATATGATCACCATTTTTATTATAACCTTGGTTTGTCATATGAAACCAGATTTCTTTTTTTCAAAATTGAAAGGAAGTCCTAATGAAACATTGAAAAAAACACACTCTTCCACCCAGGCATTCTCTCATTCAAAGATCGCGCTCACAAACTAACAAGTAGTTTGAACTTTCATTGAAAATGCTTTTCTCTGCACACAGTGAGTAGAAAAGCGCGAGAGAAAGTGGTAATGAAGGTAGATGAAATTAATGTTCTTTTTACACTGTTTAAAAAAACCCACCTCCTCAACTTTCTCCTTTCACTAAAACCGCCTTTTGCTTCGCCACCAATGAACTTGGATTACTTGAAAGCATATGCGGTGCGTGCTCAGAGAGAAAAGCCCTTGCCGTCATCAGAGCTCAACAATCTTGCATTTCTTGTTTTGAAAAGGTTTTATTACATCCGAAATCGTAATAACAATAATCATCTCTCACCCTTCTTCTCAATTCGGAAAGAGCAAAAAAAAAAGTTCATTGCTTTTTTTTCAAATGAGCTTCTCATTTTTTGTGGTATTACCATACAAACTTGGCATTTCCCCCGTACCATTATAGCCATATTCATAGTTATGATTATCATCATCATCTCAGTGAGCTTTTTCTTTTGAAGCGTACACAATCTTTGCACTGCGACCTTTGCAAAGTTTACACAAGGAAACTTCTCGGCAAAGAAAAAAAACATGGTATTGCTCTTGCGGTGAAAGACAGTTAGTGCATACTTGCATTTTAATGCTATTATGACCGCCCAAGTGGAATCTGTCGGCTTCCCGTATCGAACTTGGAGAGCTTAGTAGATATAAAGTTTGCGGTGAAAAAAGTCTTAATGACCGGGTGAATTTAAGTCTACCAAACTATAGGAGGAGGAAGGACTTCTGTTTATTGCAACATTAAAGTAGCTCTTTAGTGTATAAAAATTTGGGAAGCATTCATAGCGTGAAAAAGTTGTAGGTAAAATAAGGCAATGGCCAGCAAATGGTTCATTGGAAGGGCATTATTTTACAGAGAAAATGTCTTGAGGGACCGTTTTAGAAAGTTGGAGTATATCACCACTGATGCTGATGACATACCGACACGGTTTTATGCACACATGCTGAAACCGACATACTACCAAACTTGAATGGTTTAACTTGGTTTTTATGAAGTGAAGAACGGAATGTCTTGGTATTTACCACGACAAGGTCTTTATTTTCTACACCCATGGCAGCGTCATAAACTAGTGAGTCTAGTGTCTATAGAGTGGGCAGCCAAAATATAGTCGTATTTTTGAAGATATCTTTTTTTCGGTCGAAAAGCATAACGCTGTTTTGGCGAGGGTGGGAGGAGAATGAGGAGGAAGTAAGTTATATCATACATTTTCGTCTCGTAATAAAACTGTCTCTGAAAGTATCCAGTGCCCCGAGTTTGCATTACTCCGTCTTAATGCAGCGAGGAAAACAAAAACAGGTTGGTTAAGTAAACGGAGCTGGAACCGGTGCCGCTCCGATATCCATAGGAGAATTAGAAGATCGAGACAATTTATAAGCTTGGAGTAGACTGACAAAGAAAGAAGGGTGGTAAAATGAGTCGGACTGCAGTAGTTTGAAACTCTGTTGCTCTCTGTGTGGAGGAAACTTTATCACGTGTTTTTGAATGCTTTACAATGGAGTAATTTATTATTTTTAGTCAGTTGAGACTATCGTTTGAGGGAGTGTTCCCATGCTTATAATAAGATGTAGATAGATGCACCAATTCGGTTGGAAGAAATATTTACGATACGTCAGTCCCGACAAACTAAGGGAGAAAGTTTTTTAAAAAAGGAGAGAGGAAGAAACCAAAAACAATTCTTGAAAATGCAATGTGTTTCGCTGTCTTTGAGCGAAAATAGACCACAAACTGTAAATGTCATTCCAGTAAACTATGAAGAGCGAAGGGATCGGCATAAAAAGTTTTCATTTTACATGGGCGATGGAAATGGAATGGAATGTAGCCGAGAGTGCCAATACACACACACGAAACAGAAGAGGAAGAAGTTTGTGTAAATTATGAAACAGTATTGGATACACAATGAGGAATTCATTTAAGTACATTATTCAATTTTGTAATATAACGTTGTGTAATACTAATAACCTTCCTATTGCTTTTCCTTGTAAACACTCGAGGTTTATTTCGAAGAAACAAATCTCAACTCCTAAACCTCAATTGAGCTGCTAAAGGACAGGGAGAAAGTAGCTAACAAAGAAGTGCAGTTATGCAATAGGGGTAACCAGAAATACGAGTGAATGAAATGAACGAATGAATGAGCAACTCGATTGCTTTCTTTTCCTGAAACTCTCATGTTCCTGTTCTTTTCAGCTTTTTCGTTCACTTTAACAATGCTATAATAACGCAAGCTACCCTAGTTTTCAAGACGATTCTCTCGAAAATATTTCTTTTCAGAGTGGTACTCTAGATTTCAAGGTGATAGAACACACGGTACTAGAGAAAATAATAAGTCCAATTCTTAAGGAAGAAAGGAAAAAACAGATGATGGTAGCATTATGTTTCGCCCAAAAAAAAACTTGAAGTTTTTTTTATATTCTTCATAACACCAGTTTGTAATAACGAAACATGTTAGGAGGATAGATACAACGTACACACTTATGAACAAATACAAGTTTAGTCATCTTAGCTAGCGATGCTGGCCGCATTAGTTTCATACTGGTTGTCTGGATGGAGGTGATGCTACCTGGATAATACCAAATCTTGAAGAAAACTCTTGTCTTTTCATGTCATGATTTATTGAAACGTAAGAAAACTCCATCAGATGCGACCTTTCGACACGAAATGCTCAGATGAAGATATAAACAACATTGCAATATGAGCAGTATAAGGAGAGCAGCCGTGGTTGGCGTACTGCTGCGTTTCTACACTCTGAGGTAGAACTTGTGGAAGTTGAATTGAATTTGGAAGAAGAAAGACGAGCAATCTTTTAAGTATGACATATTTAAAAGGGAGGAAAAATACTACGGTTAAGAGGAAAAAAGAAAATAAAGCTATTATTCTTTCGGTAACAATTTTAACAATTTATCCTGGTCTAAAAGAAAACAGAAACACAGCCAGGGTAAAACTTTTTCCAAACACCGTCATCAGCATCATTTTTGAACTAAATCTTTTCGGTTCGCCAGAAAATGAAGATAGACAACGACAACTGGTTCCAACCATCAGTAAAACCGCAGAGCGAAGTAAACCACAAAAGAAAATACAAAACTTTCCCCATACTTTCTCTTTGTAAAATGTGCTCAACTCTGCAATGAAGGTTGTTGTTTTTTGGATATAAAATGATCGTCATTACGCAAGTCATCAACAAAAAACGAAAACAAAAGAAAAATATTTCACAACCGAATTTAATATCTTTTAGTCTTTCACTTGGATAAGCATACAAGTTTTTACACTAAAATGCTCAAAGTATGATTCATCACTTTCCACAAACGCGAAACAAAAAATCGGCTCTCAAATACTCCATATCTTTTATCATACTACTCCTTTCTCTCTGTTGCTGACAAACAAAGCGGCAAGATACAGTGAAAGGGGAAAGATGTGGAACCAGAATGGTGAATAGGAGTAAAAAACAAAGTTTTTGTTACTCGAATGATAGAATATCATCCCAAAACCAAAAACACTCGGAAAAAGTTTAAGAAACAAGTAAAAATGATGTTTCATACTTTTGTTTTTTGCTATCAGGTCATTTTCGGAACGGGTCTATACAGGAGTTGATAAGAAAGTAGAGCTCCCTATGTGTACCCTGTATATACGATGTACAAAAAGCAGCAAATACAAGGAAGAAGTGATTGTTCCAATTCCCTCGCCGCAAAAAGTAATGAGTTTGACTTCTTGCTTTTACGAAAAATGACTATCTCTTGCTCATAAGGTGAATACTGTCAATATTTCAAAATTGAATGTAGTACTGGGAACCATTTTCGTAAACCTGAACAGGAAAACACGTAATGCTTTTGTGTGACACCCTCTTTTGTATGCTTAACATGTACGTTGCTTACACTCTGTAACAAATCAAGTCGAATATGTGGGAATCAACAAAAATGTAAAGGTTTTTATATTACATATTACATGTGATTCAAACCAATCCATGAACAAAATGGAAACTAAAAACATGTCTGCAAAATACCCTCATGTATAACCTAAATCGCTTGAAATTGTTCAAAGGTTTTGGTTTAATGCTGAACAAAGGAGGTATTCATAGTCCTATATTTATGAAGGCATTCCTTTAGGAAAAAATCCACCCTTTTCTCTGGCTATACGTCAGCCAGATAAGTTTACAAATCTAGAAAGTTGAGTTGTATTATTGAAGTTGGCAAAAAAGTGCCCACAAAGAAATCACACAAGCGGAAATACGTAATTTTCTAGCTGTGAACCTACTTTGCACTTTCTCCGTTTGCATATTATTTTCTGTATACCATTCAAACTGACGAATTTCGTTTTTACATGTTTTTGTATTCGCCTCACGGGCGAGTTATTTATGAATTTAAAAGAGTCAAGAGTCCTTTGTTTCCTTCTTGAAATGAACTGAGTCTGTGGACAAGAATCAAACAAGAGAAATAGCAACTGAAGAAGATAGCTAGATAAGAGGGTCATGTGTAACCTATATTCTCTTTGTATACAGCAACACCACACGAACATAAAGGTTTTCCGGTTCTTGATGGGAAGGAATAGAAACGACGGTTGAACCTCTTGAGTTACATTATGGTTTAAAAAAATAGTTTTGAGAGCTTTGTATCCAATTCCACTGTTATAATTTTTCACTTCGCTTATGAAATGGTATGTCAACATCATCAGCTTTTGGAACTCTTCCCCACTCTTTAGTCCACTTGGGGGTTTATTCCTTCAATCACTGTGAATAGGATTTCATTTGAAACAAACGTGAGACAACTATCAGGGAATTTCGTCCAAACTGGTTCGTAAATATGCATACAAACCCCTAAGTAATATAAACTCAATGAATCGATTCTTTAGTGTTCCACAGCGTTTCCATTCTTTCCCCACCCTTTTTCCGTAGTACTGCTTCAGGCTCATCTAACATCTCTTCTAAATTTCATGCATAAATTTTTGCTGCCAGTTGCCAAGGTTATATAGAGTACGGAATATTCGCAGTAAGCACCTGTCTTTTCCATTTTTCATAGGCAAATAAGAATGCAAAATAGCGATTGCAAGCAAAATCTTCTCACTAGCAAATTCGGAGAAACTTTTATGCGCAAACACTAAAATTACATGGGAGAACTGGGGGAAATTCAAAAATGCTCTACTTTAAAGCTATATTTGCTAGTAACTCTCTGTCTTTATACAAGAAAGTATCTTAGCTTTATCGAGAGAGCAATGCACACAATGCCAGACGACGTCGAAACAGCTTCGAATATAAACACTTGAAGTAGATTATAAACAAAGTATCCAAAGGAAATGTTTGCATAGCTCAGTGATATAATATAATAAACAATGCAAAATGTAGCAGCTGGAGAAGTCAAACACAACTTGTAATCCACGTACATTTAACAAGGTTTTGGAAATTCGGAGACCCAAATGCTGATTTTGACAGAGGTGATTATTATCTTCTCACGAAGATGATGGTCTCTTTCTTTTGTATGACTTTCACATAGTTATCCATTGGTTGTATAGTTTTTTCAATGAGTATTCTACTTGAGTAGCCCTGTCGGTAACATGGTTTCATGTGTGAAAGAAACTGAAAAATGTCTATTGACACGAGCACTTGTAATATCTTCAGGAGAGTAGGTATCAGGTTTCTTGTGATGAAATAATAACCTAGGTGGAAATTGGAGAAATGTGTTCCCCGAACTAGCACGCTTTTTGTCTGTGGAAATAATGCTCCGAGCGGGTGTCTTGAAATCAGTGTTTGAGCACGTCTCTAAAGCGCACCGATTACGGAGGGAGAAAGCGCGCTGTTGCGAAAGTCACGCGTGTTTCCAAATTCAGAGACATATATCTTTTTCAAAAGATTATCAAGTGCCATAATTTTTAGGAGAACGATGACGGTATACACCCTAGGAAATCGATGAGCGAGACGATAAATGAAACAGGTACGAAATTACCACTATTACTTTTTTAGTCTATGAAAGTGAAAGGATATTCGTTATGGGAAGTTTTGGCTATGCTTCAAGCATCATAGTTTTTGTCAAAAGTAGGTATAAGTTCCGTTGCCTATTAGGATCAATTGGTGCCTATCTGATTGAAATGTACTATGCATGTTGGGACATCGTTCTCTTGAGGATAACCATTCAGAAAGAAAAATAAGCTGAAATATTTGACGTATCATCAGATAGGATTCATATGGCCGCAGAATTCTGATGTGTATTCAGGCAGTTCACATATAGTGTTGTTCAACTCTCCTCGGTTTTTCATCTTCTTTGATATCGTTCATCGTATTCATTACGCGCAAAACCAAAAGCGAGAAGACCTTTGAGGTTCCATAATTGACATATATATGTACGAAGGAAAATGAAGATATATACAAAATTGCAGAGCTTCTTCAAAATACTTGAAATCAAGAGTACAACTTTACGGTTAAAAAAGTCTTAGGCGGAAAGGAAATCATTGAATAACGAGGAAATCGGGTCACCGATCATCCCGGATGATAATCTGAATGGCGAATCTTTTATGGGAAAAACTAAACTTTTGCTAGTCTTTTGCCTCCCCTAAAATTGTGGTCTGTCCCTACTATATTTGTGTTGTTCAGTACGTCCGTAGCATACACTATTAAGAACGCAGGAACCAGCTAAAACTTCCTTATTATCATTAGAAATGCATATATTTCTCGAAAAAATATAGCATACAGCCAGTTTGTGTTTTCAAAGGAAACTTAGAGAGCAAAAGAGTCAAGATAAAAACCAAGAGTCTGGATTACTCTAGGCATTACGGGACTGGTACACATAAAGAGGAAAAAGCATTAGATTGCATGCATAAACCTACCACGAAAAGAAAAATGAGGGTATAAAAACACTTAAAAGCTTCACAATCATAAGCAATGCTCTTCTTTTCTAACGTCATACTTTTTAACATTGAAAAAAGATTGTGCATTTTTTTGAATAAAAAGTTTTCACATATATTCTACTATATTATGTATGATAAAAGGGCGAGTAAAAAGCCTGATCCTCAGTTTTCGGGAGGTTCACCTAGGGATATGGGATATTGCAATATGGTAGAAAACATCTATTGATGAAAACGATTCCAATACATGAAAAATATAACTTGTATGATTTCACATAATAGGATTTCCACTGATCGCTGTGGTAGTCATGCTGATGATAGTGATCATCTTTTTCATGCATTGTAAAATTCTCTTACGATATTGACTCTTTTCTTTCTTTCGAAAGTGTATATCTTTCTTGTATAAGCATGTTACTATAAAAAACATTTTTAGATCCTTCTTTCTTTGCAAAAAAATCGTCTAGGGATAAAGATAAAGCAACGTCAAAAAAGGAAATGTACAATTTTCCATGGTTCCTCCATTCTCATGGATACACGTGCTGTGTCGTATTTATAGGTGGTTTCATGCTTTCCAGATAAAAGTATACATTTGCAATGATTTCATATGGGACAAGCGTCGTGCACACAACTTGTTTAGTGCTTTATACAAAAGAAATATCCTCTCAAATGGATGCAAAGAGAAAACAGTTATCAGCCTTACATCAACATATGAGCACATTCTAGGCTCCCATACATCTTGTTTCTGTGTAGCAGTCGAATAGAAATGCACTTCCGATCTGTTTCCCCCTTCGCTCTCCACTTTCTATGGAAAAATATCTACGGAAAGTGGATTCGGAAGAAATCAAAATAGATGATGCATTTTGTCAATTCAGTGTATTGCGTGTACACAAATAATGCACTTTTTTGGGGCCGAATATAAATTGCAGCGATGTAGCCACATGCACACTTTTGGATACACATAGGGCTCTCTGTTCCAAGCAAAGCATACTAAATCATTAAAGTTTTTCCTTTTTTTGAGAGAGTCAGTTTGGGAGATTTCTGGGTGTGTTGAAGGGGCCCACGCCGTGCCGTGATCATTGTTGTTTATTTTTCAAAATGAATGCATTCCATTCCATAGTATTGAATTTTGTCGTATCTCTTTAAACCCACAACAAATTCTGTACAATGAAATTTCATGAATATTTTTGGGGACAACGGCGTTGGATCGAAGTGCGCGTCATTCCAGTTAAACTTCTTTTTCATAGATAAATTGTATTCCAAGCACATTCTTTCTAACATTAAGCAATCATTTTGACCAATTTCTGGACTGTGATTATAAAAATATAGTAGAGGGGTACGATAAAATGGAAGTAAGAAGAATAAAAATTGTAGAGGCATGGCTCCAGTTCACATAGATCCCACGAATTATCCCAATTCTCATCGTTGTACTCATCCAGGCTTTGCAAATACCAGTTTTCCATTTCATTAATTTTGTCACCCGGCCACTTGTATTCTCATTATAGCTACTGTCGCCAACTGTGTGCGCAATGAATGCAGTACGTACCAATACACCCCCTTATACCGACCTTAGAATCAACTGGCGGTGCGTAAGTACAAGTGCTTTGTATCATGATTCATGATCATTCTCGCAAATAGATGGAATACATTTTTGAGTATAACAAAAAGGGTGAACGCTACCTCTAGAACAACTCCGGGAAAGTTGTAATCCGCAGTATCAAGTTTTAAGTTGTATACACAAATTCATTCAATTTTCTTTTTCTTTTTATTTCCGTCATGTGTATGAGAATTTTGTATGCGGAAATTTTTGAACACAGAAAAAATATCAAAAAGTTTGTTGTATCCATATTTCCATTCACTAATCAAAAATTTTCTTAAATATTTATCTTGGATAAAAAAACTAAAGTTGAATGTGGTAGATGGGAAATCGGACTACACAATGGAACTGCATTTAATATATAATTATATGTAAGTCTCTTTACTGGGCCACGTTTTCCCATAGATAACAGCCTTCGATGACCATGTCGTGATTACTTGCTACACAGCAACCCTTCTTGGTTGTTGATGCATTGAATACCGAACTCAATGGTTTACATGGACGGTCACAGGAGAATTCGAAGCTCACAATCATTACAAAGACTACGAAATTTTAGTGCCTGTGCCTCTTTTCGTGATGAAATATTACGTATACGGATCCATTCGGTACATAAGGAATTAATGCTCCGATAACTTATCATTCGGAAGCCAAAAGGGGGATTAAAACGGATCCAAACAGCAAATAGGCCCTGAACAACTTCAGATTGGCGAAAGGACTCCGATATTGGCCATCATCGCTGATCTTTGTTGCAATATAATTATGATTATGGCAATGTCTTCACTAAATACGCTCAATAAACAGGTTTTGTATGATTAGGAACAATAAATCTTCCCCGCATGGGATCGTGTCAGTCACTACACACTAAGCCCTCTTATGTTGCACTTCTTTTTGTATGTGCCTTTTTTATCCACGACAAGAGTACTATAATCACAAGATGGGTTCTTTGTTGCGGCTGAAAATTATTGCAAGGAAGGGAGCGAGATCTTCGGCAGAGTTGGCTGGTTCTGGAAACATCCCATTCAACGATAACTTTATCAAAGGAGGAAAAGTCACTTGCACATTCCGCTGAAATAGATCTGAAGTGCAGTGATGGTGAACGAAACGCTCAAGAACGAGTAGATGGAGAATGGAGTCCCTAGTAAAAGTAAAATCATCAGACAACCACAGAGAAGCACCTAAAGTAGATATTTTGGCTTTCAAGTATACTGAAAAATATCGCATTTGTGTGACAATGCAACTAGAAACCGAAGGTTAATCCAAATGCTATAGTATGAGACTATTGGCTTGGGTCCGTGCTATACTTAGGAGTCTAATTCAAATCACATCTGCTGTTTCATAACCCTGAGAAAATGTGCACATGTGGTGGGACTGCTGGATGCATCACCACCAGATGGGTCCAATCTATATCGCTGCTACGACGGTGAATTTGAACATCGCTAGACAATAAAGTAGAGAAGCTGCTCAATACAAATAATTTTCATCTATAAATAATCGCAACAGTGACCAAATAACATGCAGCCGAACAGTCTACTAGTTCATCTTTTAGCTCCTTGATCTCCTTTCAGAGAGATATTCAAACACAGAAGTGTTTAAAAGGGAAAATTAATTCTTGACCGGGTCCGTCGCCCTGAACCCATCTTAAAGGAACGCTGGCATTAATCACGCCCGTACAGGAAGGGGAATACGTCGCAACGGAGAAAGTAATGAACGTGTAAAATTTTATGTAGCAGGTTTGCCTCTTTTTCATAATGTACCTAATCTTCGGTTAGTGCTATTGAAAGAGGTTTCTGAGGCCTGGACCTACGGAAAATTCGTAGGCATCAATTATTCACGTTAGGATGATGTATCAGTTAAGGTATCTAGTATATTTGATCATGTGTACATAATCCAGAGAAAGAATTGCTACTAGTAAGGTAAGGTGGTAGGTTCGTCTCAAGTTAGGTACTCCCAGTCAAGCATCAGTGCATGTGGACTGGGTTGTAGGTCAACTGTAAATTTTTGATTTTCCTATTCCAGCAGTATTTGTAATAGATTGCTAAAGTTCACCCTATAACAACAGCGTATTAGTAGTTGTATTTAGTACACCGTGATGAACAGTTTTATAACTTTTTTGCGTCTCATGATGTATTATAAATAATCATATCAACCAAACATACTCGAAAGGTCCTTTATTCGTTTCAAGATCATTATAGACATAATAAATGGAGTTTGATCCTCTTAGAATTGCTTCATGTGGGAGTTCACTACGTTTAAAACATGGACGTGACACGGTTGAAAGATAATAATTGCTTTAAAGGTGAAGTTAAGTGTGGAATCGCTGATAGTGAATGTATTGTGCAGTTCCTGTCACTGATACCCTTTCCATAAAGTTAATGCCTTCTGTCAGACAATCAATTATATTATAGTTGGATGCTTTTGGCATGCCTGGAAAACTATCAGGGGCAACCATTTCTTCAAAAAGGCATACGAATAACAAAAACACAACTCAAGACTAAGGGTGAAAGAAGTGATAATCGCGATAGGGCCTTTGGCAGCTGCTAGATCCAAAAAAAACATTCCTTTTGCAAAACACGCATATATTGCCGTATAACATTCATCTCTGACCTTTCCAGGCGAGTAAAATTATTCACTAAAACCACTTTCTTTTATAAACGATGTTATATTCGAACCGAAGAAAGGACGCTTTGCATTTCACACATTACTCTATTATCGCCAAAATTAACTTAAGTGTAATTAGTCTTTGCTTATCAGTGTATACAAGCTTTCATAATCAGGTAAATGTAGGTAGTATGAATGTTTCGAATTTTTATCAGGATTGCATAAAGATTTCGAAATCGTTAAATAAACTCGTTTTCGGTAACTTAGATTCGTACAGCTATAAATCCGCACGTTTGGAGTTGAGCAGTTGTTCTCTTAATAATCTTATAGAGAATGAGAACACATTTGGAAATGTAAACAAAGATAAATTATACCAGAAATCGACGAGGAGTGGTTTTCGTAGGATTTGGTATGTATTTAATATACACAAGATTGAATATCCCCTCTGACATTTAATAAAAGTGCATTTTCCCCATGTGTATTGGTTAATGCTGGTTTTTCAAAGCTTGTTATGTACCATTTAGCTGTCAATGTCAAGAAAATGTGTAAGGTCAAAATATTGCCCTCTGAGAGCCCGTTGTACATGTGTTGCTCAATGTAAAATCTTGATTCAAACTTAAACTTAGCTGTCTAACAGTATTAAACAACTGGCCAGAAAAGGAGAGGCAACGATATTGGACATAAATGCTATTTATGCTGCCAGAATGCAGTTAGCGATTTCCTCTTTCCTCCCTCATATCGTTTTTAAAGATCTCTTCGAGAAAGCCAAAAGAGATTTGAAGGAAGTAAGAAAATAAGGCGGATATTTGAGAATAGAGAGCAGTTACTAGCAATCTCAGAACATTAACACGACTCTCCGGGGTGCCATTTCTAAATTTTCCAGCTAAAAAGAAATTTCCTCTGTACACTTTGTATAGCCCGATTTATCCATACTATCAATACTCACGCTTACTCTATAGCACATTTTTTTCAAGCACAATACATTTCTGGAATTTCGTGCCTACTAAGGATATATTTGCTCTAAACAATTTCATGGAATGGCATATAAGTAAAATACCAGCAATCTTTTTACAATTTTGAAATCTCTAGAAAAATGAATGGGCTCTTCACCAATACGTAATCGAATTTTCACATTGTTTATGAGCAACCCCCGGTCGACAAAACATTCTCTGTTTTTAGCTTTACCTCGAATCGATTAAACAACGCCATCTTAAACGTTCATCATCATCGTTCATTTAGTAAATGCGAATTCCATAATCAAACATTTGCTAACGCTTGCTGCAAAATAAAGAAGCCCATCCTAGTCTAGCCAAAGAGGGGTTTATATGTTTAGGCCTGCGAAGGAAAGATTACTACTAATAAAAGTGCTGAGGCACAGGATGTAGTAAAATTTGTGAGAAAATACTGCATTTGCTCTACAACTGGAAAACTTTCGTTTTCTGTTTCAAGAAACGATTCAATAAACCATCCTAGTCTAGCCAAAGAGGGGTTTATATGTTTAGGCCTGCGAAGGAAAGATCATCGACTTTAGATGGTATTGAAAGAAGTGAAATAAGGTCTGAACTGAAACTTTTATGAGGTCACACCTACACCGACACGAACAGAGGAGAATCGTTTTTCCTAGTAACTTTGTTGAATAGAAAGGTCCTAGTATATCAGTTCGCCGATGGTAAAAGTTGGAAGCTTATATGGAGCATATTTTATACTAGACAAACTCTTTTTCCATTCTTTCTCTTCAAGGGCCTAGAGAAGCAAGCAACGGTAGGAAACGGATATTTGTTTTGTAATGCTTTCGAAACGGAAAAGAGTCGTCGCAGAGTGAAACGTGAAAAAGGCAACAATGGGTTGCTGGAGAATTGCTTTTTGTGGCGACGACACCTTACAGTATACTTTTGGCTTTGTTAAGTGGGATATTCAACGTTGAACGTGCACTATTTCTTTTTTAACGTTTTTCTACAATGATCGTAAATATATCGTAACTTTTTTTTTGGCTCAGAGACAATTATGGACTAAAAATGTTGTGCTAATTTCCCAGCAATGTGCATGTTTAACCCATGTATGTAAATTGGCTCGATTTAAACTTACTTTTTGTACGAAACTTGGAGCTGACCCTTATCTTTAGGTTTATACATAAAATACACGGTGATAGTAGCTGCTCTGCAATATTTCACCAAGGTTTTTGTTTAAAATTTCCTACAGACACCAGATGCAGCCTTTTTGATTTACATTTATGTCTGTCGTTGTAACTCCTAAGAAAATTCACATTCTCGTTAATATTTTGGTTCCCTTGCTACAATCTTTATAGCACTCATTGTGGTAGTATTATAAGAACTACTAATAAAAGTGCTGAGGCACAGGATGTAGTAAAATTTGTGAGAAAATACTGCATTTGCTCTACAACTGGAAAACTTTCGTTTTCTGTTTCAAGAAACGATTCAATAAAGGATTTACCAAGACTGAAAAGTCGAGAACAATACAGTTATGTACGACATTATCATTATTATTTCATGCATGGCTTTCTATTCGACTGTCATTACCCCAATATGTCAGCACAGGGTACATTTGTATCTAACGTTTCAGGAACAGCAAGCGGTAACATTCATTCATATATAATTATAAAATAGACGAGGTCACAATTTACAGGCGAAGAATATAATTCCAAACCAGAAACAGACTATTAGAGTAGTGAACATCGTAAAGTTCCGGGCTGCAATGGATGGATGCGTAGATCGTACAGGAACAAGCTTTTTTGACAATACTACCGTTAAAGGGGCTGACGTTACTGAAGAAAAATGAAAAGCGACGGGTTTCTTGGCAAGGAGCCTTCAGTGCTTGCATACTTGACATCAGTCTCAATCTCCATATCTCAAAATGATTCTCTGGTGTCGCAACATTTGCATTTATTGAATGAATGAATAAACTGTCCTCTTCTTAAAAATAGAATGTTTCACTTTTTCTTTCACGAACTCCTATCTTTTTTCCTGGTGCTTTTGAAACGATCTCGTTTCCAAAAAAATAAAAGTTTCTCTATCTTGTTCGCGCTCCCATTCCCTCCCACTTTCACCAAAAGGAAATTCTATACTTGAGTGTAATATTTTCACTACTGTATAAAATTATGTGCTTCGCTCTACAGCCGTTTTGCACGATAGAAAACTCTTGAACTCTACTTGTCTGCTTGATTGTTATTGTAGTAGTCTGTCTACTACTTCGTGGTTGAAGAGGAATAGAAAGGTTTCAAGTCAGCAGTACTCCGAATGCTTAAAAGTCATCAATTCACGTTTTAGCTTCTAGTAAAACATGAAACTCCGTTTACACACACAAGAAGCACGCGTTGTTTTGGAAATGTTCTTATACCTCATTGTCTAATAGTAGACGGCGGAAAAAATACGCAAGATTCAGCATGCGAACACTCAAGTTTAGAGGTTAAATGGTTTCATTTCAGAATTTTTGCGCTCTCGTGTTTCCCTAAAAGACCCCGACATTCTTTTTATTCTTCAATGTTGAAAAGTCTGTGCCAAACAAGGTAGTTGGCGTTTCGGAATTCTTCCAAAAACACGATTAAATAATATGTATGTTTCCCAAAAGACACATAAGGAAAAGCGTACAGTTATAGTTATTTTCAGTGAATCCACATCTTGAAGAAGGTTGCTGTACATCAAGTTTCTCATGTAATTGCATTTTAACTCGAGCATCATATCAAAGCTGAAGCTTTTTGGTGTTTGAGCATGGCGCCTGGCATAAATGAATCTTCTTGTCATATATTCATACAAAGCATATTACAAAAATCATTTATAGTTGAAACTGAGTAAGACTAAAACTTAGAATGAGGAGAACCGATTTTATCGTAATTTTGAGAGTAGTCCTAGGCTGAGACACTTCGTATTTTCTCCTCTGCAATCGATTACTCGTGAGAAAGCACTCATAGTTCTGGTTGCCAGAATCTTGTCAGAGCCATGGTAATGGTAATTTCGGGCAAAAGGCGGACTAAATATATAGACTCGCGAACTCATTGTAGCCTAGTTTAGTTTCTGCAAACTGGCAATCATGGGAGATTTTGCAGAGCGCAAGGGAAACCCCGGAGACAATAATTATTTTATTAGAAAGAGCTGGCTTACCTTTGAACAAATCCTCTACATCAGCAACAGGAGGACTAGAGTCAGCAGCTACCGATAAGATCTCAAGGTATCCAAAAGTGACGGTTAAAAACGCGAGAAACCATAATCGAAGTGGAAACAGAGCTGGTCGTGATTTGGAATGACGATTGAATGACCAATCCATTCCACGGTTGGTCCTAGTCAGTCTGCAAAAACGGAAAATAATCAAATATTAATTTTTGGGGTACTACTAGAAGCATTCTACGCAACGAAGCACATGATTCCATTTTTATAGCCTCCTTTTTGCTAAAAATGTAATAGTAGGATTCAAATCAGTCGCAAGTATGGCCCAAATTCACCAAACACGTGTAATCTGGCAAAGTCATTCGGAGAAGTAGGTGAAATGAATCGAATTCAACATTAGTCCGTCCTACATTTGAACTCAATTTACTGAGATGATCACAGCTTTCTTTTATTCTGTGCTACTGCAACCTCAAATGTCTGAAACATAAATTCAACTCTTTCATCTTTAGTGAATCCATTGTATTATAGTAACAGCAATTTTGGGAACATGAAAGGCCTGCAATTTAAAATTTTCGATGGAACCGCACAGCTTGTTTTGAATCAAAGTAAAATGTAGTGATAATAAAGTTTGAACTTCATCATTACCGCGATAATCACCTCAGTTGCCTTTGTCATCCCTAGCTATTGTTTTCGTGACACTTCTAAGTCTTTTCAGAAGTAATCATCACTCAGGGGTCCCTTTTCACATTGTCGCAGGAAACAGAAACAACTTTTTGCATCCGACCACCGAGCCACTTCGTTTCAATGGGTTCAACGCTCATTTACTTATACCTCTTTCAACTTTGATGTGGTACTCCTATTTCTATCTGCTACAAATATGGAGTCCACAGGAAAAACAGCAAGTGTTAACACATAAGTAGCATACAGAAAATTGAGATCACTGAAACCGAAAACGAATATCAATGAGCGGAATAATTTTGAAATTTCTAAATTATTTATCATACATGATGAGTTCGTTCTACTGCAGCGACAATGTTTAAACAATGCAATCCTCTTGTTGTACTTTTAAATAGGGAGTACAGCATTTATTTGCATATTTTGTGCGCTTTTGACATAGTCGCAGTTTTGCCTTGAGCTAACCTGCTTTTTCAGCCATGTTTCTTTTATTCTAGTAATGCTTCGTGTTTTAAAGGGCATGCCGCTGTGCGGAAAGTGACAGGGGGTGGCTGCATGAAAAACTGATCTGATGATGACTCCTGTGACTTTTCGTTTTTTGTCTCAGTAGCTGTCGGGGAAAATTGCGTAAAAATGAATATGGCCAAGAGAATTCAATGTCAATCCTTTGAGGCAGGCTATAGACGTTGGTGCGGCGAAGATGGCACAATGAAAACAAAAATAGTCAAAAATTTTGGACATGATAATAATAATGATTGGGTTTATTGCGGTTGAGAGAACGATGACAATAGTAGACGTCTCGGTGGTGCTCACGCTTTTTCGCAACCCAACCACCACAAAGGGCTAAACGACAAGACAACCAATTAACAAACAGATTTTGAAACAATGGATTAATACTGCTACACTGTTCCTAAGTCGGCACTTCAGAACAAAATTAAATTCAGGAGAAAGGATAGTTGTTGAAGAGACGGATGAGTGAAATGAATTTTTTCTCCAAATATTAAATTTTCTGTTTAATAATGCCGGAAAAAAGAATGAAACGTGTTGCATCAGACGTCGATGTACATGTAACTATACTAATTGATACAAATATGTGCGTTTGCTATTTTAATTATGATCTGTTAGCTCACGTGTCGTCATTCATTGGTGTTCCGATTTTATGTAAATTTCCCCACAAAAAATCAGCTTGTAGGACTACTATTCAGAATTTAGCTATACAGTTAAACAAATAATCCTAATACTCCATTAAAGAGACTTCTCAAAACCAACAACATCCATTTGGCGTGCTAATTACATGCAAGTGCGTCTAGCTGCTTTTACCACAACAAATTTAATCACTGTAGAATCAACATAATTAGTTCTTACAGTGGAGTAGAGCTTTTTGCGTTGTTTTCTAAAGTGTAGGACGTGTTGGATAAAGTTTAGATTCTCATAGTTTCCCTTTGAGCGTGTTCATATCCAGTTTTTTCTTTAACAGTCACGATGATAGAGGACAACTGGGATACTCAGAATGCTTGACAGTTCAGGAGAACAAAAGAAGTGGAGAAATGATCTCAAGCACAAAATGAAATACAAGAGCAGGAAAGGGCAAGAGCAGTACCGTTTCTAAAAATTTAGATACTGTTTGCTTTTACTTTCTGTACAACTCGTCTATTGTCGCAAAGCTGATCTCATTCAACGAAAGAGCTATAAAGTGACATAAGAGAACGAAAAAACCTCGTATGCGTATGCAATTATGCATACAGAAAGCTCTTTCTACCGTCGTGAATAATTAAAACCTAAGGGACATGCAAATATGAACCTGGAGCTTGACAAGGTACACAAGTATTCCTAGTTTTTTTAGTTTGGTATACAGCAAGCGAGTGTTCTCCGTTCTTAATACGGAAAGGGAGGCCGCAATAATGGTATTATGCGCAACAGTGCTTGGAAATACACGGCCAAGGAAAACATGTATGAGCAGGCATTTGGTACAGTTTCAAAAACACTTTCACTTTTTGACATCTGAATATGAGGTTAACAAGGTTATACCTTATTTTGTTACAGGTTATGGAATAAATAATGTAAAGAGGGTAATCGGAGACATGAAGAACATAAGCCATATTTTATAGCATGGGTCTACGTACGAATACAGTGTTTCGAGAACAAGATGTATTTTTTTCCGGGAATATAGAACATACATATATTGAATGACTATGATGGCACTAAAAAATATATGAGACATCGAGGAGTCCCAACTACACATTTCAACTTTTAAGAACAAACGACCGAAGAGAAAAATGGAGTTACAGGGTAACGTGCCTCAAAAGTATAGGTTCCACTTCTTGTATTATGTCGTTTTTCTGCAGTCCCTACTGCTGGCAAAGAGGAAACAGTACAAATAAAATATAAGAAAGAGGAGAAAAAGTGGGCACATGATTTTTTTTCTTCCACCTAATGTACAACAAAAACGGCTGTCCTACATTTAATAGAGCATATAAAAGTCCGAGAGAAAAAGAATATACTATATTATGATTCTCTTTTGCTCATAGTTGTTCAGTTTATAAAATTTTTATGAAGCCCTTCACCATGAGTTTTCCACTTGGCCGGCTCATGCTTGTCATCTACTTGTTCTTCTTTATCATTTCTCTGTTTCATTACAATTTATGTCTGCACATTCATTTCTTTTTTGCTCGGCGACGCTGGTTGTGAAAATATGTATTTATGTAATAATTTGGTACAAATGTCGGGAAATCTTGTCCTTCTATTATCAGTTTATGTGCCATTCTAGATGTAATGAATCAGAATTTACGTAACATTCAGAACATATGTACTTTCCCGACTGCTAATGTTTAGGGCATCTACTACAGTGCAAATAGATCAGCTAAAAAATGTACGAATGCTAAGTTTCATGCTGAGGTTCAGTGATTCGCGCAAAGAGTCTGAAACGCTATAAAATGCTGCGAAATCAATTACTCCCACATATACGATCACCGGTCCCCTATTTCAAGGAAATTACATATGTAATCCATGCGACTAAAATGAGTTTCTCCAAAACCAGACGTGTCAATCAATTCGGTAGTTTTGAGAACCCTCTTTGCTCACCACATGGTACGAAATTGAAGAAGGAATTGACTCTCTGTAATAGGCTCCCTGGATGATAATAAAGCTGGACACTTTTAGCTTGCACACTAACTAAATTACGATTTTACTGTTGACATATTGATACAAAGGGCTAACTAAACAGATATACTCTATATTGCAAACCTTGTATCTCCTGTTATTTTAGCACTTTGGGTAGCAGCCCAATAAAAAATTTACTACTTGTTTTTTATTTTTGTGTTTTTGATATAAGGCATACCTATAGAAAAGTTGGTAATATGCTTTTCATCTCCCTTTAGCGATCAAAAATAATGTCTTTCTGAAATGATGTTACTTCAAAAGACAATTGTCCCTTTTATTTGATAAATTCAAGTATGTTAATGTTTGTAATGTGTAACTTTATTTCGACTTCGAAAAAGGTAACGTGGCGAAAAATTAACTTTCGGGGAGCAAGCATTGTCATAAAATTGGATGCCCTTGCATTTTGATATTTCCCTTGGTAGATATGAATGTTTGCTGAACCTTGGGTCCCCTCTCGTCACCGGAAACAACCCTGTAGATTCACGGTAGTTGCACAAATAAGTTGACTTGGAAAGTTGTATTACATTTTATTACTGTTGCCAACACAACAAAGGAGCAAGAGCTTCAACTATAATTAGTTTTTTTGGAAACATCGTCAAAAGAATCAGCTATTTCCCAAACGTGTCGTTCATTGTTTAATAAAAAGGGAGACGGCTGTTGTGAAAGCAGTTTTTGCTTCAAGCTGAAACACTCTTTGCGAAAGTTTCAACATCTCAATCACGACTCTAGTATCAGCATTCACTTAGCAGCAACGTCAAAATCATTCCGCATTAATGAGCAAGAGTTAGAGTGTCGTGTCAGATAGCAAGGGTTGATTTGTAAGTATGAAACACAAGCAAGATGCAGAGATTGGATAACGACGACACTATAGACAGTCTTTTTTGGTTTATCAAGATAATATTGCGCTATAGAATTTGCTCGGTCAAGCAAGTGAATAATAAGTAACACTAGAGGTTGTAGATAAATGAAAATTATTTGGTTCAGGAAATAGTAATGTGCTACAACAAACTCTATTACCGACAGGTTTGTTTGTTATGTTTCATCATTAAGAAACATTATTTACGGAACGCCTACATTAGAGAAATTTGTTTGTTCGTTGTTTCATTATATTCATACTGTGTATAGTGAACGTGTCACTGACTCAATTCATGAAAAGCATAGAAAACGGATATGATACTTCAGTACAATTTCCTTAGGAGACAATATGGATGAGATTACATCTGTGCGTGTATCAATATCTTGGCTCTCAACTGAACATGTTGGAAAACAAACGCTGATTGCAGTTCGGGTCGAAAGATATTTAAAATGAGACGCGGAGATCGATTGCTAAAACTACCTGCGTGTGTGGTCTGAAGTACGAGTGTGACATGATCGTATCGAATTACTTTTCCATAAACAACCTTTATTGCGTAAAGTGTCTATAACTTTGCTTCGTCTAGCGTGTGACCACACTGGACATTTAAGGTGCACTGAAGATGTATTGAGCAATAAAATAAATATGGAATAAAGTTGAGATCTGGTGAATAACAAATTAATCTACTTTTCATAATTTCATTACCTACGGCATGCCAACTGAAGGAAGTAACAACACCCGGACTTAGATTCTAAAAAAGGCTGCTTTAGGTATTGCGTAAAGTGTCTATAACTTTGCTTCGTCTAGCGTGTGACCACACTGGACATTTAAGGTGCACTGAAGATGTATTGAGCAATAAAATAAATATGGAATAAAGTTGAGATCTGGGATCGAGCATTAGGTAATAGTTAGATGAAACACATGCTTTGCCTAACTTTCTTTTAAAAGTTCTTTCATTTTTAGATCGTTTCTCTTTAGTAAATAAAAAGTAAACGTTGCCGTGTGACTCACTCAAACAAGTCCTAGGACAAAAAAGAACAAAGTATAATCTAGATTCTCATCGGAATGGCTAATTAGTTGCATTTTACTAGAGCTTAGACTACCCATACATATATATCTACTGTGAAACCCAAGGAGACGAAGTTATGCATGGGGGCTTGGAGACCTTCATTGAAGAAATGCACAAGGTAGCCTTAAACAGTGAAAACAACCGGTATAATTCTTATGCTTTTAAGATTTCAACATTTATAACTAAATAGTTGGTTCACTGTACGAGGATTGAAGTTTTGATCAGACCTATTACTCAACTAACTAGGTAGCTTTAGTAATAAACACTATTTTAAAGTACGACTTGATACTTTATTTTGGAAAATTGGCTTATGTTGCGCAAGCAATAAATATTCCTAGAGAGCAAAAAAGAAAATACATAAGTGTATTTACTTCCTCAAATTTCTGCTTATTCGAGAATTGCGTAGGCGTTCATGATGTCACCACCTTTGCCAGTTGTAATTGAAGTAATTCTTGAAAAAAAGAAAAGATTTTCTTCTTCAGAGTAAACCAAGCTTCTAAACTTATATAAGCGTTTAGAAATCGACATTTCAGCTAACGAAGAAAATAATTGTACCACGGGACAATGAAGCGAGAATAGGGAAATTCCACATGAAATGTAAAACCTGTATAGTAAATCTGTTCTGGTGCTTGTTGTGTTTTCCCCAAGCCTTTC
>VICI01000369.1:0-41415 GCA_019593645.1 Akabosia matsudoensis | reverse complement strand
ATACACAGGTGAACAAAGGAAAAAAAATGTCTTTGTTCAGGCGGCAACAATGCTGGCTTGCAACAATGGAGGTAATATAGTTGCATGAATTTTCATATGGATGGATAGTCTTGGTATGATATGGAACGCGAACGGTGCGCTGTTGTATTCCAAACGTGCTCGTTTCGGGGCGTATATTCCCTCTGTAACTGCTCACAAGTTACAATTCTCTTTCTCGCAACGAATTCAACGACTTTTTCTTGTAGAATGGATTATTATAGGAGTAAAGTACTGCTGTAATTTTAGTGACATGGGCATCGAAAAGTGTCATTTTAAACTTTATCCTCGACTGGTTTTCAAGCAAGATGCATTTCACGCATTTTTGTTTACTGATATGCAACAAAGACATTATAATTATCTCGAAAATATGTTTAGAAAAGTTGGTACTAAAGTTTCTTTCGTAGACTAAACACTTTTAGTCTGTTTCTATCTTTGAAAAACTAAACTCAATAAACAACTAAAACAGGGAATAGGCTGACACAAGATTTTTTCTCTCCAAATTTAGCATTTTTAAAAATCTAAAATTCACCATTATTCAACACTAAGTGGGAATTTGACTACTATCTCAAGCCTCGCCTGGTCGCAATGTTATCTGAGGATAGCATCAACCTGAACCTAAAACTTTTTTTGTTTGTACTTTTAATTTTGAAACACAATTGGTGAAAAACATTTCATACCAAAAATCGCTGCGTTTGAGTATGAGTTGGAACTCAATTTACCTACGAATGCACGCACATGCTTCTATTTTGAGAAGTTTAAAAAATAGAGTCATCAGGCTAATCTGATTGTTTGGATGATAATGCTGATTGAATAGACACAGCCAGTCGAACTTCCTCCCACAGATCCACTTCTACAAAAAGACTACGCCATTAAAATGTTCTGATCTGGAAAAATGTACATTCATTTGGTTAAAAGGGCATTCTATCAGTCAACTTGTCACGAAAATTAAAGCAAGTTAAAGGCAAAGACAGCAGTTTCCAGGAATTCAAGGAAAATCAATATGTCACCAGAATATTTTCCTTTCATGGTTATCTAACTTCCCATTCCTGGTTCTGCTAATGCACTTGCTCATTGAAGGTAGCAAATGTGAAATGTTTCAGCTTAACTTTTACCTTATTTCCATTGCCATCATGTTAACCTCATCATCATCATCATCGCGTCCGCTTTTCTGTACAGTAACTTATTTTCGTGAAACTGTCACCACTTGATTCTGAGGAACTAGTGAATATTCCCCGCTCCATGAAAACATGCTATTTTACTTTGTCGAAACAGCGTCGGTTTCAATGTCTCTTCTAATTTCTTCCCTTTAAAACTAAAGTTTTCTTCGACTTTAAATGCATTTATTGTGACAAGAGAAAAATGTGTCTCATTCCAATTTTTTTCTTCTTCTTCCCTTTAACTTTGCCTCCCGCTTGGAAGTTCACGTAAGCCAAGTAGAACGAACACGTACGAAAAAAAAGAGAAGAAAAAAAAAATGAAACAAACTTTGCTCTCTGATGAGATAATCCAAAGAATTTTAAAAGGGTTTAGTGTTTTAACATTTCCCCAGAGCAATATTTCCAAAGTCAGACAAGCTGAGTGATGTGGAAAGCAAGAGAAAAAAAAAATGCAATGAAATGTGAAGCAAATGTCACAGTGACGGCAGTATTGTTTCCGTCCGTGCATACTTGTGTACCTTGCCATTCTTTTGTTTCAAGAATATCAGGGAAAGGCTAAGAAAGATAAAATTGTATCCCTTTAAGGAATACAATTTTGTAAGACTAGGGCCCTAAAAGGGTTTTAGAAAACAAACTTTTGTGTTCCTTCTTTTGCTTATCTTTGCATTCCTGTATTTTTCGCAAAAGAACGATACACTGTTTACGATCAG
This sequence comes from Akabosia matsudoensis, assembly GCA_019593645.1. Taxonomy (NCBI): domain Eukaryota; kingdom Metazoa; phylum Arthropoda; class Collembola; order Entomobryomorpha; family Paronellidae; genus Akabosia; species Akabosia matsudoensis. Next base: position 39,509 of record VICI01000369.1, on the reverse strand, counting down.
ACAAGGAAAATATAACCCGTGGTATTTGAGCAAAAAAAAGTTCACTTAAACACGATCAAAGCTAGAGAAGTAAAGTATTTCAACATAAAGGAAATAATTTTTGTGTGTTCTATTTCATATAGATTGCTATCTGACTTTGTCTAGATTTTTCAAGTTATAAAAAATTGGACATGTCCTGTTTTGTTGTTGTTCTTATTCCACCACTTTAGCTTGGTTTTGCTTCCTGTCTTGCTACGGCATCGGTGAGTCCTGTGGGATTTCTTTCTTTTTTCATTTTCTCTTCACTTTTTCTTCTGTGAGTTAGACGACACTCCTGCCTAGTGCCTCTTTCTCTCCGCATGCTTTTGAATTTCATTCATACCCTTACCGCATAACTAGTCAACCTTTCCATCCTTTCTCTTCGCGGAAAGAAGAAGAAAAAAAAACTTTAAAAAGCACACAGGAATCGGGAAAGTATGAAAGTTGTGTAGGGAAACCAACCCGTTCCAAGCTCTGAATATGTCCTCTATTTCTTTATCTTTTGTACTTTCTTCACAAAAGATACACTTTTTTTGTTGGCTTGCTGCTGAGAGCCATTTCTTCATCTTTCTCGTATTAAAAATGAATATGCCGTATTTGCTCCCGTTAAAGGTGGACTATAACGGGCAAAATTAAACTAAATGCGGATACGTTTGGAGGTGGGTTATATACAACTCCGGCTGTGATTACAACATGCTGGAAATGGGTTGACCATGACTAACCGTTTTCGTGTAATAAGCTACATATTCTACATAAGCTTACAAAGGCCAGAATCCCCCGACAAACGACCATTTTGGTGTCAAAATTCAGTAATTTGTCACAATTTTGTGTTTGTTTATATTTTCTGACCCAGTCAAGCCTTGGATTTGCGAAGCGATTGATAACTTTGAACCCTATAAAATCTGGCTGTAATCAGAGACCCGGTCATAATGGGAAGAATTGACTTGAATAGTGACACTAGAACTGGAGACTGGCTGTAGTGGGAGTAAATACGGTACGCAAATACAAGTGTACAGCAGTTTTTTTTCCTACAAAACAACGCACGGACTGTGAAACCAACAACAGTTATATATTTCATGTCTGCCTTCGTCTCAGAAGAAAAATAGCAATAGTATAAGAAGGACCATGAGTTTATGGAAACGAGGGAATTCAAAAATGTCACAAAAGTCGCCTCGCCGCGTTGTACTCTTGTTTGTTAGTTACCATTCCACAGGACGCAAAGAGCATTTTTAGGAGCTTCCAAACGAAAATGTAAAGCTGGGGGAAAAGTAGGAAACCTGCTGGGTGCTAAGAAGAAGGGAGGAGGTGTGTATCAGCATACATATTACACTTAAATTTCCACACAACTAGAATTGAATGTGGACATGGAAGTGTCTCGCAGCGAGCCTGTTTCTGCTTCCTTTTTTTTACTTTCTCTATCTCGTTTTGGATTTTATTTTTACATTTCGCATGGGACTCAGACCTCGGTTTTAAAAGTAAGGCTCGCTGTATCGGTTGTACACAGTAAAGACCAAACAAAAAGGTTGAAGATGTACAACCAAACTTGCATACTGAATACAAAATAAGATAAGATAAAGGCAGGAATCTTTTGTGGCAAATGCGGCGTTTATGATGACAGTGGCAAGAAACGCTAGAAAATACATTGGGTATAGATAACTGATTCATTTCATCAACTTACCAAAAAATGGGCACTAGTACATTTTAAAAACTAAATTATAAATAAATAAAAGTGTCGAAGCACAGAAGATTGCAATGTGTGCAAGCAATGACAGGTAACCGAATTACTGCACGCACAGGTACATATACGATCACGTTTTAAGCTTCTTTGTTCTTTTAGGATTTTTGGAAGCAGAAAAGGGATGTTTTGCTGGATATTGGGTTGCTTTAATGGTCAAGGCCGCGAAAGGGAAAGTTGAGTTGTAAATACAAAAAACATGCCTTTGAGAGTTCAGTAGGTACGGGAGAATGATGGTTACACGAAAAATTTATATTTCTTTAGAGACTTTTCTGGATTCTTGTTGCTCTGTTCTTTCAGTTTCTGTTACAACTTTACAAGAAGCAGACATATTATATTTCGCGTGTCCAAAAGAGCAACTAGCAGATCCGTAGCGGAATTAGATCAATTGATGTGGAGCAAAGCTAGATCGATTTGAAACAGATACAAGTATGCGTTCTGGAATCGTGTCTGGAATCCTGGCAGGACTAACAATATTGATATGGTCGTGCCAAAGTGCAAGGTTGAGTGCTTCAGAGAAGGAAAAAAGTAGGACAAGGGTAGAATAAAATCCCAATGTGTTTTTTACAATTTGAAGTTTTAATTTGATTTTTTTTTCATCTTTTACAGGAGTCGACAATGCTGCTGATATACTTCCATCATTACGATTTCCTCTTAATGCGCCCGAACCTTCAAAGAGAGCATCGCGTTGTTTTACTTCTTTGAGGAAATATGTTTATGGAGACGATGGAATCCTGTCAGGGGATCCGAATGACGTTCGGTTTTTGTTGTATCCCAACCCGCTGTAAGAAGCTTCGAACATTTTTTTAGACCGTTGATGGGAGAATTTTCGAGATTCTTTTTACATTAAAACTTTCAGGAATAAGAATGCCGTGGAGGAAATAAAGTATGGGGACGCGATAAAGTTGAAAGAAAATAATTTGTTTCCAGCAGCACAGCTAAAAATCGTAATCCATGGATTTACAAAAAGCTATACCCATGAGTCGATGCAGCTAATTAAAGACGGTATACAATCAGAATTGTTTACGATTGTTGACTTGAATTAAGTACGGAAAACAAGATGTATCATTTTAAATCTTAGCATATCTGGATCGCATGGCGGATACTGTTCGTAGAGGAGGTCCTCCGTTCAACGTGATAATAGTCGACTGGGAACCCTTGGGAAAGCCTAGAGTTGACACAATGCAAGGTATCTTTTACAGGCTTGCAGTGCGAAACATTCCAGTTGTCGGAAAGCGAGTTGGAGAGTTTATCCAATTTTTAATCGAAAATGGAGTTGTGAAAAGTCTAAAGGATGTTCACATTGTGGGATTCTCGTTGGGAGCACACGTGGCTGGAGGAGCTGGCAAAACTCTCAAGGAAATTAATGCTGGAGAGCCCCCAGCTCGTATTACAGGTAATCATCAAAAATATATATTTCATGGTTCGCTTCCTGTTCTTCAAAAACACGTTTCGTTTGATTGAATGATCGTTTCTACAGGGCTCGACCCGGCTGGTCCATCTTTTTACGAAGGTTTAGCCTTTTCCCATCCACCTCTTCATAAAACTGATGCGAGATTTGTGGATGTAATACATACCAATATGGGAGCATTGGGAACTCTGTCCACTGTGGGTCACGCTGACTTTTATCGTAAGTTATATCTGATAAAACTCATTGTTAGCGAGCTAAAAAAGCTTTGCTTATTTCCCAAAGTTATAATTTATGCAAAATTTCTTCGTAATCACGTAGCAAACGGGGGAGGTCCTGTTCAAGCGCGATGTGAAGAGGAGTACGAACAGAAAAAGCGGACACAGAGCGGAAACTTGACTGGTGGCATTTGGGACACAAAACTATTAGGTAAGGAAAACTACTGAATCTTAAAATTTCAGCCACTCGTGTAAGTATTTAAAATCCAAATGATTTATTTCACTACAGCGGTGAACTCATGTAGTCACAACAAAGCACCTCAATTCTTCTCATGGTTCAATTCTTAACACAGAGATGTTGGCTTGCAAGTGCGAAAACTATAAGATATTTAAAAACGGTTGTGCCTGTACAGAAACTGCAATATTTGGCGAATATTGCGACTCACGAGCTAGAGGAACGTTCTATTTGGATGTCTAACGGAATTCACAACTTGGCCAGATTTTTCCCAGGAGAAACAAACAATACAAGTTATCGAAATTGAATTTGAAGCTAAAAGGCAGCAAAATTTTTGGATGGGAATTAATAAAAGAAAAACGTCAATGCATATTATACCATGTAATCTTCCAGACAACTTCGTTTAAAAAATATATTTCAATTTTATTCTTCTAAGAATTCAATACAGTTTAAAATGACATCCGATGCGAATGAAGATAAACACGCACATTTGTTGCCATTTTCCAACTATCTACATCAAGTTTAGATGAGTATGAGTTGTAGCAAAATGCTTTTTCACACGAATGCGGATAAGAATCTGGAATTTATTGCTTTCTTTCTAGGCTGCGTAATATCATAATTTTGCAAAAAAATTCTTTCCCCTCCAACACTTTTCACTTTCCCGTCAGAGTGATGTGTGTTTTGTCATTTTTATTAGCACAGCCTGCTTCTCGCCCGGTTTCATGCATGAAAAACTATTTGTCTTGAAGCAGATTTGCAAAACAAAAGAATTTTTTGATTTTTTTTTTCTCGCAACATATTGCGTCCTTTGGATGACTAGTTCGAGTGAACAAAATATATACATACGTAATACAATTTTCTTAACAGCAGAGTCACGTACTGTTGGCAGATTTATGTTTGATACAAGGCATGTAAAGCATCTTTTAAAAGTAGTAAAAATTTAATACTACTCTCTGTCCCATGCACCACCATTCTGATACACAAACAACGCAACGAAGGTATGGCTGAATGCTTTTTCCTTTTTGATATCTGCAAAACATAAACTACCGTCCCGTAACCTTATTTTAATGTTGACCCCGTTTACTAGTGAGTCCTTAAGTCTCCCATTCGACAAAAGACGACAACCGTAGTTTCTTGGAACGCACGCTGAAATGTCAGGATCTATGAGTTATGGGTAATCGGCTGCATCTGGAGGGGCCTTTATTCACGTAAGTGAAACTTAACAAGATCAGTTACAGATGCAGATGTTTCACAGGTCTACGAAAAGCTATGGTGGTAATTCAAGCTTCGACCAGTTCAACCTCCGCCGGTGATCGGAGCGTGTGCTTTTTGGAGTTTACCTCTTGGTATGACACCGATCCTTAAAGGATACTTAGTTTTTCCATATGCACTTGAAAAGCACAATCTTCGCCCTTATTTGTAGTCAGTTTAAAGTGTTGGTGTAAGCTATGCGTGGTAGTCATTTCAGAGCAAGAGCATATAGCTTAATGTGCAATTGTTTGTTAAAAAGATTGTTTCGTTTTCTCAGAGTAAGATTCATATTCTTAGGAATTTCTATTCATAATATCGTTTAATTTTATTCATTTTTGCCATCTTCGTTTGCGAAATACAAAAAACTACGCCGCATCGCTCACAAAAAACTGGCAAAGTGTGCTTGTTTGAAGATTGAGTACTTGTGTTTATGAAGTAACCGATGTTTGCCAATTAATGAATTTGCATTTTCTGCATTTTAGAAACACTGGAGGAGCGAGATAAAATGAGTCATATCATATACATTTTACTGATTTTACTTTTTAATTGCTTTTTATGAACAAGGCAAGTCAGTCCAAATGAAGATTTGTGCCTTGCGCGTAAACTTTTTTTCTGTGGTCGACATGTGTGCTTTCATATGCATAAAGACTAGCCCACCTTTAATGTCAAGTGTGGTGAGATACTTGATTGTCATACCTTAAGGTAAACGCAAATAAAGGACAGTCTCCGCCGGTATACTGATCGGAGGCTGTTCCGGCGACGGTTGTGTGACAATCAAAGCTATAACTTGTGGAAGGCTATGTCTGGTAATAATGTGCCTTTTTAATTGTACGTTCAGGGTATCTCTTGAATTTACGGTGGGGAAGTGTCGGAGAACTTTGCATGTGTTATTGAATGAAAAGAAGACATCAGACCTTAGGATTTTGTATAAATAACATCCGAATGTGCGTGTATAAGCGTGTACTGGAGGTATATTTAATGAAGACAGAGTAACGGACAAGAGCGACTTGACAGATGACAGAGTCAAATGAGACTTGTAAGCTTGAAGATTCTGTTCACCGAAATAGCGATACTAACCCTCCGAATCACAAGAATAAAATATGCTTTCACGTGAAACATCAGAAAGCTTCCCCTTCAGATCAGTGTTCCAAGAAGTAGTAAGAAGCTTTTGTCTTTGAACACATTAAAAATGTGACCGTGTACTTTAGCTGTTCTATTTTAGAAGCTTCTATTTCATATGGGTGTGCGTACTACCTGGTTTCGGGAGTCCAACTAGCAATGATAATTTATTCAATCTTCCATGGCCGAGCCCGGCCCAAAAAAGGAAATCTGAGAAATTTTACATACACCAAACCTAAAACTTTGACAAAATGATATCGATGGATGAAACCGTATAAAACTTTCCGTTCCAGTCTTCTATATTCCAAGAAGGCTCATTCATTTCACCAGATTTTTATTGTCAGAATACATGTATAATCTGGCTTATAACATGAATTTTGGAATGTTTCTGGGAACTTACTGAAGAGCAAACTTTGAATGTCATCAGTTTAGATAGTAGAGAATTCCACGAAAAAGGATTTCTGGAGTAAGTAGGTATGTACGAATTAATTTGAACCATATTGTCCTCGTAAAGTATGGTAGGTGCACGCATTTTAGTACAACATTTTTAATTGCGTTTTTACTAGCAAAGCAGTTATTGCACCTGCATCAGGACATGTTACTTTATATAGTGGCTAGCCTACGAGGAGATGATACTTTCGAAAGATATTGCGTGAGTGAATAGAAGGAGAGGTTGGAAAGGTTGTATGAACAAAGTTTGTCCTTAATAATATTGTAAAAATAATTCAAAGGTTCTGAATACCTTCTTAATTTTGTATATTTTGTTCCCTCCCCTTTGAACAGCGAGATTTAAGGTTTAAAACTAAAAACAGATCGTTGTATTCATTTTAATCTAGACTCTCCGGTAAAATAGCATATCAAATAGTTTAGTTTTTTCCCTTGCCATTTTTAATACATTTTAGTGAAACTTTAATTGGAAGAGGAATTCTGCTACGATTTACGATTATTTTTCATGTAGTTTCGCGGATTCTACTAAGAACAAGCGAAGAAGCGAGAGAGCACGCTTCTGATACAACCAAATCCCCAACTTCATAACTACTTAGATTCCCCAAGACGCTATAATTTTGTTCCAATGTTGATGTTGTCGACTAGGAGCAAATGAAAGCAAGAAACAAGGTATTATTATTACGACTGTTATTATGGCCGAAATTGAAGTAAGCTTACATTGCTATAACGGGATGACGAGTGTGTATGATTAGTACTTTCATTTTCAGTTCCTGCGAGCAGATGCAGGAAATGGCGAGAGTAGTTTCGAGTGGCAGGCTGTCCAACACTGACTACTTCCAAAGCAGATTTGATCTTACTTATAGCAAGAGAAAGTATTTAGCGTTTCCAATGTATGCACAAGATTTACAAAAACGCTCCTTTCTCAACTCCTAATTCCTTTCGAGAGAAGGCATTGTGTTGTGGCATGTGGCACACAAGAAGGATAGCAACTCCTCAAGAGCGCTTTCTCCACTTTTCCTTTTCCCTATTCTTCTGTATTTGATCGCTAATTACAATTTTTCTCTGATTCTATTTCTCTGATTCAATGTTCGTCCTTTTTCCTTTTTACTACCTAATTCTATATTATTACCTTAAACATGCGAGATTTTCCTTTCTCAATAGTCCTTCCATAAAGACAAGCTGCATTTACAACTTATTTCCTCTCCTAAAAAATATTCAACAGCAAGCCCAGCTGCCGACCTCTCTTTTTATGGTAATGCATAGGTACGATAGAATACACCACAGTTAAAGTCAATTCTCCTTTTTTTCAATCTTCTTTCCTTTCTTCTTCAAGTCTCGGCTGAGGAGAAGTTTGGGATGTGGCTTTTTTGTCCACGGAAAGCGGAACGACGAAAGTAGTAGAAAAAAAAGAAAGGACACAGCTTGCGTTTTATATATTTTATTCAATTATTGTAACCAATTCAATTTTGGAGGGAAATTCTATTATAGCCACTTTTACAATATTAACGTTTTCTTTTAATAAAAAAAACTTTGAAAGTGAAGAATCAGCTTGGATTCTTCTGACTTCAGCACACAAACACCTAGTTTCAAAAATAGTTTATTTCTCGGAGAAGACAGGGAAAAAAGCGGACCACCACAGCAATATCGGGTTTCCTGGTCTGCTTTCGTTTGAACGCTTTGATGCACTCGAAATAGTTCGTTTTTTTTTTGCTTTTCTTAAACATGTGACTGCCCCTAGGAAAGGGGGACGTGTCGTAGAAAAAAGAAACAAGAAAATCAACGCTATCTTCATTTTTCCCTAACAAATATGCCCAAATGTAAAAGTAGCGAGAAACTAATTTTGCTACTTTTACATTTTCGCTTTGGCATATTTTTCAGAGTAAAACGAATATAGAGTCGATTTTCCTTTCTTTTTTTTATGCGACATATCCCCTTTTCCTAGGGACAGTCAGACGTATCAAGTTCTCTATTTTTTCTTTAGCACTGGTCAAACATTAATAAAGCCCTCACCAAGACCCCTGCGTGAGGCAAATGTTTGCAGAAGAGTTTTCACTTGACTGGGCACACGTTACGTATTAATAAACTCGTAGAAAATTTCCCTGAAAAAATTATTAACTCAATATTATTATGTTAAGTAGAAAATTGAAATATAAAAACTATCCCAAACCTACTTCTTTTCCTACTTCGATGAGCACTGTGAAAAAAAGTATTGAAAAAAAACTTCTGTGTAACTTTTTTTTCTTCCACGGCTAATTGTATTCTTCAACATGGCTTCTTCCTAATTTGACTTGAATATTGAAAATTACAGTAAAGTTAAGTGAAAAAAAGTTGAGAGCTGGAACAGTTTGTTGTAAACTTCATAAAAGCTTTAAGTGGGTTCAATTGCACATCACAAGTAGATTTCAATCCAATCGAAACACACAATTTACACTTTTCTTTCTTTTCCTTATGAGGAAAAACTAAAAAATCGTACTACCAAAAAGCAGTTGCCACCAGTGTGTTTTTCTGAATTGCCCTCTAAATTGAACTCTCTTCCGCGTATTTTCTTCTCCTGGCAAATTTTGTTCTCCGTTTTCAAGCAATAACCAGAGTTATTAAGATTTTCAAGAAAAACTGCGAGAGAAACAGAGACTGTTCCTATTCTAATCTTCTTTTCATTCCTGGCCTAGGTTTTTTTTCGTCGAAAAAAATATAATGATGGAAATGAAAGAAGCTGTCATAATTTCATTTCTAAAAGCATTCTCGCGTTCGTCTTTTCACAGATTTTTTTCCCTGCTTGCCTTCTTATTAGCAGTTTGCATTTTTTTCATTTGCCATTTTCATACATTTTTTCTCTCTCTCCTTTTAAAGAATTATGTCTGTGTACAAGCTTTCCTTCATTCGCGGGAAAGGTTTTTTAATTTTTTTTGAAGAAGTATGAAAGTGACTAACGTTATTAGATTGTGTAGGCGTTGGTGGAGAAAATAAGCTAGTTTTTGGGCGCTCCGATGAGTTTTTCTGTTCCTGGCGTGTTTGCGAAATGTAAGTAGGAAAACATGTTTTTTTTGTATACTCGTCATCGAAGCCATTATGTTGATCAGGAGAAACGGGAAACAGGAGCAAAAATTAAGCATGTGTGTATGTATATAATTATTATATGTTTTAGAAATATGTAAGGTCTTCTTAGGAGGTAAGCTTTTTTCGAGAGCTTTTAATTAAAAAATTCTTTTTCACTTCTATTCCTGAATAATTTCATCACATCATCATGGTCCAAGGGAAAGAATGGAAAGAAAGACGTAGTGGGAAAGAATTTGGAACACAAAAAGTATTAAAATAATATATGAAAAATGCTCTCACTCGCACAGATCTCACCCGACTACCCAAATACTGAAGATTTTTGTGTTATTTTCTAAGCGTCTGTGTGTTTGCAGTAATTAATTTTAAAAATAGACCTCTTTGCGAAAAAAGGCTGGGCGAATATGAAGTTGTAATGAAATCAATATTGAATATCAATATTGAACAAACAGTAGTTAGAATGAAGAGAAAAGGGTTCGGTTCACTTTAATACAAGAGTTTATTGCATTAGAGTACGAAGTTACAGTTACAGGAACTGGAATGCGATTTTTTAACTTCCACTTTGCTCGCTTACTTTGGAATGTCGGTCACTCCGGCTGGAAATTCCGTTTTTATTAGTTTCCAAAGACGAAGCGCTTGAAACGCCGAAGGAATCAAAACTCGTCTGTAAAATCATGATGGTCCGGTATATTCAGAAGTTCTAGCATTTTGGGAATCATGAACGGCTAATTTGATTTGTAAAGCAATGCGGAGTTCACGGTAGTTTAAAAACATCGCACCATTAATAACTGACTTTTTTGCATAAAGTTTTTACTTGAACAACATCTGACAATTTTTTTTCTTCGTTTTTTTTCAGTTTTCTTTTGACTATCTCGCTTTAAATCAAAACTTCAACAACTTTTATGATTAAATTTTTTTCTAAACACGTTAATTCCGCAGATTAGTTGTATTTTCAAAAAAGTACATCAAACGGGCCTTTCGACCGTGTGGATCCTCATGTACGCTTCCAAATCGGACTCGAATCCAGATGAGGAGACGAAAAATAGGAAAAACAAATAAATGGTGCGATGTTTATGAACCACCTTATACAATTTTTTAAAACCTAGATGGATGATGGAATCTGCACATCTGTACCCATCATGGGTTCTGTCAATTTAGTTCCAGAATTCTTGGAAATATTCCTCGTCTTTACTTTATTGTAGCCTCTAGGAAGGTACACGGTGCACGGTTTGGTAAACAAACATTTTTAAAATTTAAAAATTTCTTTGCAGGCAGAGAAAATTAAGTTTGCTGTTTTTCTTTTCGTCTGGGAGTAGGTAAACATCTTCTTCTTGATTAATATCAAAATAAAAATGCTCAGAGAATCCTAAACTTTGATGAACCTAACGATTCAACAGTTTCCCATGTTGAACTTGGGAAGACATGGGACTAATTTAAGGTAAAACTCATACAGTGCAATTAATGAACTACCTAAGTTAATTATGTTTTGAAACTGTATTCTGTTTCAGTTTTCATTGGTAGTCTATGTACACAAAAAACATTTTAATATTCAGCTCATTCTTATATTTAACTGGATCATTAAAATAAATTACTGAAGTATTTTAAAATTCATACTTCATACTTAGAATTCTATCCAGTTGTATACCTATTTTTTTTCACTCCTTTATTGCTGTCCAAAAAGCGTAGATTTTCAAGGGGGATTGCATTTTAATTACGAAAAAGAATGAGACTGACAACACGAGAGAAAGATGAAGTAATTTTTACAAAAGAATCGTATTTCGTTCGCAACCCCTTTGTCCTTCCTTCTCCCTATTTAATTTAACCTAGACCTATATAAACATAAGCTCTCTTGAAAATTATAAAACTGCATAATATTCTCATAATTACTCCCAAATTGTAGCTAGCCAGAGTGCACTCTTAATCCGCTCGTTGGTTTGCTACACGGGCTGAATATGAATTATTCGCCTGGCAAATTCCTCCACAGAGAAACCATCTAGTATGAAGGAATACGATGCACTTAATCGTAAATCGGGGGCATGAACGCCTGGGGATACACCTTTTTCCATCCCCAGCACGGACCTCATCTCGTTTCCAACTTCATGCGTCATTCATCCACCCGAACAACATGTTTCTTTTTTTACCCTTAAGGGAATCGAATGTGTATTACAAAGGATTGAGAGATCTGAATTTCACTGTATTTTTGGACCATTTAAAATGCACGATTAAAAAATCCTACCAAATTCCACCTTTATGTTTTTTTGGGGTCTACGCAGCTTTCATTTTCCTTCTGAAATGCACTTTCATCTCTTTTTTTAAACGGGATATAGCTGTGAGGGTAGAATGCAGAGGGCTAAAACAACTGTAAGAAATATTTAATATTATGCAACTGCTGCTGCAGATGATTTTGCAGTCTGCCTACCAGCCTAGAAAGGAATGCAGCAGCTCATGGAGAAAGCAAAAAGCTTATTTCATTGTTTATACATGATTCAATTGAAATAAAATAATTCATGAGATGCACCAAGCCATTTTAAAAATGTAGTTTGGGACGGAGAAAAGTGCATCTGCATTTTCTCCAGAAAGTTACTGCATCCAAAAAGCCATTGTTGTCAATTACCGTACATTACAACTGAGAAAAAACACTCCACGCAGGAATACATAGCTTATCCACTTGAAAGCAAACAGAATAAGACAATGTTTGAAAATTAAGAATTCATTCCATCAAGGATCAGGAAACTCTCAAATAAAACTGCACTACAACAACCATTTACGATTGCACGCGATTCCCAGTCTAATATTTTTGTTCGGTTTTTACATGTGCTCTCTGGAGGAGCAATCTCAATTTCAAAAATGCACATTAATTATTTAGCAATATTCTTTGGTGAATACCCCCCAAAAATCCAGAGACCCTGGTTTTCGTACCCACCACACTTCCATGTGTGTGGCGAAATTCAATTGAAAAGGAAAAGTTTCATGAAATTCTCTTGGACGGTTTTTATAGGGTGCTTGTAAAGTTGTGGGAGGCTGGATGGAAAGGTACAATAAGTATTTTTAAGTGGATTCCTAATGCCAACTAAAACATACCATATAATCGTGAGCATCTTTTTTTTCTTTCTGTGTCTGTGCATGTTCTGTTTTTATTGCCATTAATGCGGCTGACTACTTCTCAAGAGGTTTCTAAATGATGTTTTTGTTTCGTATGCATCCATACCCCTCCACTTCCAAAAAATGCAGTTTTTTCTCCTCTCCAAGAGCCCACTATAAAATTCCTGGAAGAGGTCGTTCTAAAAAAAGTATGGGACTGCAAACACACGGTTGGAAATTCACTCAATGGGAACATTCAAATTCATGAATGAATGCACAGCCATTGCCTATGTAATGGTAACGGTACTTGTTTTTACTTTTCTTCTTCCGTCTGTTTCGTGACGTGCCATTTCACATTTTCCTTGTTATTCAAATGCACAGTAGTAAAAATGTAGGTGTATGATCGTCGTATTCATTCCAACTTAGTTTTTTTGCTCAGTTTGTTAAGTCAAAGATAGATTTTTCGTGAGTACATCAGGAAAAAAAGGATGGAAGGAAGGGTGCATAGAATAATACTTAAGGAAATGCACTCTTATTTAACATATTGGTAGTATAGTGTCTGTGTGCAGAAATAGGTACAATATTTATGAACCACGTCACTTGACTACTCTACTGCGTTTTTAGAAATGTGTACAATCATAACAATAATAGAAGTGAGCGAGTAAAACTCATGAATTATTTGCGGCTTTTTATGTCTGTTTACTCAGCTTGGTCTAGAAAAATAAGATTCTAATAGCGGATGCATTTTCGAAAAAATTTGAATAAATTGAAGTGCAACCGAATTTCCAAACTTTCAAAGATAAAACAAATCAAGGTTGCGTCACGTCTTTACAATTTGGAAACTGAGAGTTATGAATGAATTCCTAACGACTGCAGTTTCAACTGACTGCAGTCAATATTCAAGTTTGTTAGAAGCGACAAAGATGCAACGAAAAAACTGGATAAAGGTAAATGGAAGCGAGCACAATTAAGGTTGCTCCTGAAATTCCGTGATTAATAAAAGATGAGCCAAAATTCTGTTGATATTTCCTTAAAAAGACAGTTTAAACACAGTTACGCAACTGAAACTACCTACGATGGTTGTAGCTACTCCGTTAGCGAAACTAAATTTTGTATTTCTCAGTTGTTTTTGCAATGTTTATGAATATTCATGACAAAATGCGAAAAATAGAGCGGAGCACTAAGAAATTACTCCATTTCAATTCATATAACAATGTGTATTAGCGCATCGCAAATTGCATTACAAGCAAGATGCATCCTTCAGATATAATCGTTTATGGAGGACCTTGCTAATTGTATGTTTCAGGTATATTGTGACAATATCAATTAAGGAAACTATAAATAGTATAATTAAGTCGAATACCACTTGCTCTTTGACAATGTATGATGCAAATAATGTGTGGAAACTAATTTTCTAAACTGGTCCTTTAAAAGCTGACTGAGCTTCGATTGTTGGTATCAGTCCTTCGTCCTTTCTTCTTGAGGCAAGTTGTATCAGAGTTAGAAAGTTGAGAATATTGTTCAACTCTCTATTTCCAAAGTATTCAGAATGGCGAAACTTTCGGTAAGCGTAACCTGTCTTTTTCTGTTGACGGATCGGTAACCGTGTGTGTTGACTGAAATTCTTGTCTCCCAACAGCAAACACTATTTCTTGCCGTAAGTGGCTTAGTTTTGGTAGCTGGAATTCCGCAGTATGGTCAGAGTGATAGTGGGGCACCACCACCACCACCCCCAGCACCAGCATCATCTGGTTCATCATTCGGTAGCTCTGGATCCCTCCCATCCTCTTCATTCTCCTCGTCTTCTTTTGGATCCGGCGGTAATGGAGGTGGCTCGTCCGGACCTCTTAGCGTACAGTGCCAGGCATCCCCAGACGGCAGTGGAAAGCTAAGATATGACTGCTCCGGAGTCAACAAAGATGCCATTACCCTTAAGACTGAGCATTTCTTGTGGCTCGAGAACCAAGGAGCCAATTCTCAGAATCTTGACATCGTAGTTCCCAACTACAACATTGACGAATTTATCAGAGCTGCGTACAAAGCTCTTGGACCCCAGGATGGTGCTAAGATCAACATTTTGCTCAAGAAACCAGATGTCACCTACAATGCCGAGAAGGATGCTGCTCCACAACAACAAGTTGGTCAACCTGCCGTCAGTCTCAACTACCAACCAGTTGACAAAATTTCTGTTCACTACCCATCCCAAAAGAATTACATCAATGGTGGAAGCAGCAGCAGCAGCAGCAGCAGCAGCGCTGGAAGTAGCAGCGGAATCACCGGAGGAAGCAGCTTCGGATCTGGCAGTATTGGCGTTGGAAACGGAGGAAGCAGCGTTGGGGGAGGTAGCTTCAGTGGAGGAAATGGTGGAAGCAGCATTTCAGCAGGCAGCCTTGTTGGTGGAAATGGTGGAAGCAGCATTTCAGCAGGCAGCATCGGCGGAGGAAGCAGTGGAAGCAGCATCAGCGGAGGGAACGGAGGTTCTGGAGGACGTCCAGGAGGTTACTCACGACCCCAGAGAGAGAGTGGCTACAAATACTACTTTGTTCGCCAATAAGCTGACCATGATAACGTTTTGGGTAACTATGCTTTCAATATTTGCCTTCAATTTTTTATACCAAAAGTTTCATACAGCCAATCATAACCATAAGTTATCCGTCGTATCTCCACCTATTTCCTTTCACTTGTTTAAAATTACAAATTAGGTGCTTGTTATGGACGTTTGTGAATGTGTTTGTTTGCACCAACATCTATTATGTATGCGAGGTGCTTGCGTATGAAATTGCTACTCCTAGTCAGTCTTTCAATTTCTTGCCTGTGGAGCAGAGTCAGACAGAACCGTATATATCTATTGATTTCCCCCTTTTTATTTAAAGAACACACCTTTAGCAATTCCCAAACTGTGATTTCCCTAACGGTTCGTTTGTTAAAATAAATCAGCATTCAGAAAATGAAAAAGCTTGTTCCCATCCACGCACCATCTCACATTATTGCCACCAACAGCGTGCCGCGGCTCTCTTCCGTAGCACAAAGCATTTCCCATCATCATCAAACATTTAAACTATCGTATTTCTTGCATAAAATCGGATCTAACAAAGTAATTTTAAGCATTCAGAGCGTATTTCGTACATCTATATTGTCGAGTGTACACAACGTGAATTTTTTACTACCCTTTCCAAAAACCCGGAAGAACATCAGATCAACCCTTTCCAATTCCAGTGCCAACAAACTGGAGGACGTGATTTTATCGTGAATAAACTTTTTCAGAAATAAAAACAGTCACGACGCACAGCATCAGTAACAACTGGAAATGACACATACTTCAACTGGATAAGGGTTGTTTTTTCAACATTATGATGGTTTTTTGTACACAAATGCATATAAAATCAGTCCTATTCGGAAACTTTGATTGAGCCCTCTCTACAACCTCACCGAGCATAAAAGTAGCTTGAAGAAAAAGGGCAACTGGGAATGGCAACATTAGATTTTGATCCCTCCAATTTTTACATTCCAATAATAGTGCATATACCTATTTTAAACAAGATATTTTACCACTACTCTACGTCATTACATTTTTTGGTGTAGTTATGCACGTACTGGGTAAAGTTTCCCTAACCAGCTTCATCCGGCGACACAGAAACCCACACAATTTTCGAAAGTTTTTTTTTTTGCTTTTTGTC
Organism: Akabosia matsudoensis; assembly: GCA_019593645.1. Taxonomy (NCBI): domain Eukaryota; kingdom Metazoa; phylum Arthropoda; class Collembola; order Entomobryomorpha; family Paronellidae; genus Akabosia; species Akabosia matsudoensis. The sequence continues at coordinate 23,266 of VICI01000369.1, read as the reverse complement.
GAGCAAAAGCTGCTATAGCTGTGCATGAACGCAAAGAGGAGGGATAAAAACGAGGGTGAAATTTAGACGACTTGAGCTGACTGACGGAATGTGACAGTTCCCACTTATTATATGGCTGTAAAAGTAAAATAGAGAGTATTTACGTTATATAACATTCACTCATTCTGCCAAATCTATAAAGTCCTTGTCGTCAACATAACTTTTTAATACAGGCTTTAGTCAAAAAAGAAAGACGAGAGAGAAGACGCACATGAAGGAAAATTTCAGAAGACTAGTGGGGGAAATGATTGTCGGCAATGATAATGTTAATAGTAAACGGAGCATTTTCTCCTTCTAATTTCTCGACATTGGCGGTGGAAGTCGACTGTAAGTGTACAGGAGATGTGGGAGGAACGTGGAAATAATCTGTGTGTGTAGGAAGTATAGCAAGCAGGGGAATTTCCATCTTGACTTAAACATTCAAAAAATGGCAAAACATTACTAGAAAAAAATCAGAATTTGGTTTCTTCCAGAAAGCTTCATGGTTTTTCTGAGACAGAATACGAATTATTCCCTAAGCTGTACGTACTAAGTACGTATGCATATACATATATGTATATAGAGATGGTTGCATCTTTAAAGGCTCAGTGGGGAAATTATATATAGGAATATTTCGGTACTAAACCTAGAGTGAACTTTGTTGAAATGGCTTTCTGAAGTTATTTCTAACTGCGAAAGACTAATACTTTGTATACAGAGAGTGAATTCAAAACAGGATCCAATGAGTATGCTTCTAGCACGTCCTCACGCACAACGAGCAGAGACTTTATCATTTTAAATGTTCATATAAACTGCAAGCATTAGTAATGATCTCTGCAATTACAGATGAAAAATAATTTTCAAACTAGGGTCGGTCCAGCTTTTTCGTGCAAGTTTACAAGGATGGAACCGTATGTGGCTTGGTTTTCTGCATCCTTTCTACGAAGTAATTTTTTTTCTTTTTCGAGAAAGGATAGCGTTATCATGTTGTTAAAATTTTCAAGTTCAATGCCAACGACCAAGAAAATCCAGCGGAAGTAGACGTTCAACCAGCCAAGCGAATGAAGACAAGGAAAGAAGCGGGTAATGGGGAAGGGGTGCGTAACGAGAAATATGTCTTTTTGCTTGCATATTCAAACACCATATTTCTTTCGCCGCTCTCTAGACCAAAAACCAGCAATAATCGTCATGTTTAAAAGTACAAAATTAGTAGAAATGTTAGTTTTTCCTAGTTGAAGAAAGCAGTAAAGTACAACTATTATTGGCCAGTTGGCTTAAAAAAGAAGGGTGGAAAGAATAATTGAAATGAAAAGGACAAGAGCGCCTATGCCTTTTGCTTTGTTCCGAGCTAACCGAAGCGTGCTTTTTGGAAATGAACAAGAAACGGACCAATATGTCCAACAATTGGAGAAAAACAAATTAAACAAACTAGTTAAAATATGTACGACAGCGATGATAAGATAACTGTATACCAGCTATGTAATTTTGAAAATGTAAATATCTTGTTGAATGCATCGAGCAGTTGCTTTTAAACATTCACGTAACCATTTTAGTTCTCTCAGAATCGCTCTAAAGTAAGATATTTATGGGTTGGATAAGACAAAAAGTAAAACAAAAAAAACTAGCTTATTATTTGAGCAAGGAAAGTGAAAAGGTATTAGGACAAAAGGGAGCCAACAAATGTTCCAAGTTAATTTCCCCAAAACAAAACGAGAAATGTAATATCAATGCAGTTGTGCGAGAGAAGATTTTCTTTCACAAAAGACGAGATGCTTTTCTACAAAGCGTAAAATTTATTAGTGAATTTCCTTGTTGAACAAAATATTATTTTGTTGAATGAACTCCAGGGTTGAAAACAATGCAGGGAGAATTGACTCTTGGCATCTACTTTTGAGCCCATTTGTCTACGGAAATGCTTTTGTTTCTTGCCTCTTCTTTCGTATTGTTTTCAAACTGTTCTAGTAATGTTTACACGCACGCTTATCCCTTCACACAATGCACACCGTGAAAGGATGTGTACATTTCTTTTTGTTTTCGGTTTCTCTAAAAATGTATTCCTTTCGAGGAGTCGTCTTTTATGGATTCTTTGTGTTGAACTTCCGCAATAATATATATCTCCATATTGTTTGCTCCCATTCAAAGTTTACTCTCAAAACTGGAAAATACTTCGAGGGATATGTTTTGACAAATGTAGAAAATTATAGAGTACATCTACGTCAACAGCTTCCAACATGTCGTCCCGGTAAATAACCTCAAAAACCGTGATCATATAGGTGGTGGTTTCTCAAACTATGAACTGAGGACAGGAAGGATTTGAAATTCAGCTTGACGACAAAATTAAAAGGCTCAAAACAAGTTTCAGCGACACAGGTTTACCATAAAAACCTACAGAATTTCTTGCTTGAAGCTAAACAGAAAACCTGCCCGTGTCTGGATTATGTATATTGTTCAGTGAAAAGGTTGAATAAGAAAAAAGAACACTGAAAACAGAGACTGCATCGACATTAGAGACTGTTGAGTTGTAAAGAGAAACTGGTTTACAGCTGCCGGCAGTTTGACATTAACATTTGAACAAGTGGAGGAAGTGAAAGGGTTGAAAAAGTCTTGTTTTCTCTTTTGTTACTTGTTTTGTAGCAGAATACAGAGAGAATAAAAAAAATACAGCAGCATGCAGATATTGATGATGATGAGGAGTAGGAAGAGTGCACCTAAGCAAAGCATCTCGTTTACCTAAGTTTTCCCTGAATCTTGCCGTAAGCAGTCTTTCCTCTCATGTCGTATAAATCTTGTGAAACTGCACCCAAGTAAATAGTAAAATATATAAAAAAAGGAGAAATTTGTATTGACGTTGGTGAAAGGATGAAGAATTGGGAGCATACAATGCATGCAATTTTTTTATTTAAGCACGGCTATGTTTGGAAAAGTGCATCCAGCCCTTTTATAGAATTCTGGTACCGTATAGTTGATAGTGTAGTACAACTGAAGAAACGGAAATTCTGTGGAGAACAAGTAGCACGTCTGACACTCTCTAAAAACCAAAAAGAAAGTAAAAGGCCAAAATAGATGCTTACTACTAGGGGGTTCCTCGACCAAAAGATGCGTATGTGGTAAACAAGTAGGTTTGTATAGGCATTAATGTATTATTTAGGTTCTATTGCATTTTCTATAAAATAATATCTTGTTTGTGTACTCGGTTGACTGCACGTCTCCAACTACGTCTACAAGTCGAATCACCTATTGAAAAAAATGTATGGTAAATCCCTTTGGGGTTGCACGGCTGCATTACATGTTGTTCTTGTGAATTTTCTTTGAAGATTGTGAAAGGGTAAAAACCCAAAGGAAAAAAGACAGGGAACCATACGGAGCAGCTCTTCTCCAAAGGAAGACGTGGAGAAAGCACTTCTTTGTTAGCATGAAACATTGAAGACAAGTTTTTCGGAACATGGGTTAGCAGGGTATTATTGACAAAAAGAGGTTTGTCAGCTTTCAATTAAATTTTAGAAAGTGAGATAAGTCTACCACCAGGAAACTCGTCATATTTTCAACGCTTCTCAGAAAGGGTGGAGATAAGTATCAAAGAACAACGTGATTTAATTCAGGAAACAGTGGAAATCCAAAACTGTCTGTGTCACGATTCACTCCATTGCCTCAATGTGTTTAATCATTTACCATGAGGTTTTTTAGACGTCTAGTGGCATCGCTTTCTTTTGCGACGCATCACTCTGGTGGTCTCAACTAAAATCGCCTCCAACATCGAAAAGATTGTAGAGAAAGATAAGATGATTAATTTGGAGAAAATGAAGAGCAGATGGCAAGCTTGCCTGAAAAGAAATACATAGGGACATGAGGAGCTACTTGTTAAATAGAGCGAAAGACGTTCTTTCATTCATTTTCCCTGTATTTCCAATCTAGTCCGTACGTCTCTTAACTGGAAGATTTTTATACGATGATTATCTAACTTTCTCCAAACCTCCTCAAACCTTTTCCTTTGTATGTTTCAATTTTAGGAACGGAGTTTGTGACTCGTTTTTAAAACAATGGACAACTTCTATTCAAAACAACGAAGTCTCGAATATGTTTGCTAGTATGTGTATAAAAATGTATATACCAGGCAATATTCTACAGTATTTATCCCCGATTTTAGTAGCAAAACCAAGATCAGCGTTTTTGCCAAAAATAAAAATCTATTTTGTGACAAATAGTCGTAAAAGAAAAACACTTTCACTGTGATCAAATTTTTCAGTTACAGAAATTCTAAGTTCCACGAGATCCATCATGTATGTAGTTTCAAGTCCTGTAACGTTACTATATCCTTGGAATAAGCAACTCTGAGCAATACTATTGAAGATTGGTACATTCGCAAAGCAACTGTGTATTGGCCTGAAAGACGAGCATGTTTCAGAATAGAGATTTTTTAAAGTACAAAACATCATCGTAAAAAAGTATTTGATTTATTCAACCAGTGTACTCTTTTATTTATCGTCATTGTTTAATGTCGAAGCATCTCGTAGAAGTTATTGTCGGTTACCTCCCAAAACATGTTGGCGCCGACAAATCCTAGGAACCTGAGGTGCGATACGCAAATTCTGCTGGTTTTCTGCAATACTTCCCAGTAGAAGCCCTATTTTAAAGAATACGTCTCTGCCCAAGGACTTTCTGAGGGGCAAATTCCATTAGTTAATCCAAACTAATGTGTGGATTCCATTGTGTGGCCCAAACTTGTAGAGAAAATAAAAGATTGTACATAGTATAAAATCTCCCAAAAAATCTGCGTTGTGGTTTTCCGACAATGCACGTATATTATACATTGGCACTTCGACTCTATCCTTTTGTCCCTACCGTCAAGTCTGTTTGCATCTTGATGCTCAAGTTGCCTCATGAGCATCATCTAAGCTTAATGATCAAAATGAATTGTTCCACTGCAGCTATTGTTGTTTACTTGAATTGTAATCCTCCATTTTCTAAAGTAATGTACTGAGTTATTTTTCATTCCATGAAGTTGTCCTCTGTATCTCATTCAGTTTAAAACAGAAAATTAGTTTTTGCGTAGAATCGAGCTCTTCAAACTGAACAGACAAAACAAATGCAGAGGAAGTTCTGGATTTTTGAACACGTAGAATTGCACAGTAGGACAAGTACGAAAAGATACACAATTATCATAAATGTTTCCTTTCATTACTTTTTAATTGCTGTATTTTTTCAGTGAAACTTTTTATAGGAAACAAAGAAAATAAAGAATAAAAAGTTGGCGACTAGAAAAATCTAAAACATTTCATGGTACTTCATTTGGAAAGTTTTGTACATTATGTAAAACGGCCAAGTTTTGGCATGTGGTCCTGTTCCAAACTATCTCGTGGCTTTACCAACATGGCCTTCATAGATGACAAAGCTGGGAAAAGTTCTTGAAGCAGACTAATGACGGTCAAATGGACGTATCAAACAATGACCCATCTCAACACACATGACACTATTAGCATTACAGTTGAATAACTCTATTCGTCATGTTGACGGGTACAAATCTTGAAAGGGCGATGGGCGTAATCGAAACCTCCTTCTTTCATACATTACTTTTATTCAATCTGCTTGATGTATAGAATCCATATAGGTTCTCAAAGGAGCTTATCTCTGGAGAGGAGGCAAGGCACGGGATTTTTTTGCTCGATTCACATCCGAAAACCGCGGATGCCGAGAGAGTATCTTGTGTCGGCTATTCCTTTTTTTTACGGTCTTGCATACTCTAAGCCTTGCTCGTCAGATGAAACTCCAATCAATCAAAATTTGTTTGAGAGTTGATGGGTTGAAAATGATATCTTGCGAAAAAACGGGAGGTGATGTAGTATTCAAGTCGAATCAATCATGGCGGCACCAATGTTTGCGGGTAGATAGGAGATACATAGGAAAACTTGAGTATAGAATACAGGAGCACGCCAAATCACTTCGTGTGTGAAAATAAAGGTTGCAGTTTGTACTAGACTGTCCTATTATTTTATCATTCCTGAAGTTCTGAAGGATGCTTGGAATTATACTTATGCTGCTATCATACAGATAATGAGCCGATGTAGAGGTTGCCAACTAACACCGTTGGTTTAAGTAAGACACTTTCTCACAACTCGAGTAGATGCTCGAATTGCTCAAAAGACATCAGGGAAGAGTAATTTGTTAATTTGATGTGAAATTGAGTGTCCCTATTTCTCTCTCTGTTTACTCTGCAAACGATCCTGTCTAGAGGGAGTTCAATCAATCATGAGGTTATCTGTTTCAGCTACAAATGTCCAGTCTACACTACTTACGTATAACGGTCAAGAAATTCAAAAAACTAGTAGGTGCAATACCAACTTAGAATTCCCACAGAATCCATAATGTTACGCATACAACGCCTGTGTGTAAATATATTTTAGCTCAGTTTTCTGCGAAATGTGCAGGAATGGTGTGTCTCAACACGGAAGGTATCCTTTCATTTTTAAACAGATTGAAACAAGGATCAAACAAGATAAAAGTATATGCGGCTTTCCATGCTTCCCTTTTTATTTTACAAAACTTTGGAGCATTCGGAAGGAATTTCTAGTTTGTTTAGAATCCAAGGCTTTACGAAAGAAAGTATTTGTTGAATCCTATGATGCTACCGGCCCAGTAGATTCGTCAGCCACGTGTGCCCACCTAATCATGTTTACAGTGAACATAAAAAAACTGGAATCAAAGTAGATAGCGAACACATTTGCAAGCACAGCCACAGTTTTAACCTTTGCTACGAGATTTTATGCTTCTAAGTTTAAAATTATCTATTCAAACTATATTTGCTCCTAAATCAGGACTAGTCTGAGAAGGATTTCACTCAATTTAAAACTTTTTCGTAGGAAAAACCAAGCATCAGTACTGTCCTATACAAAATGCTTAAATGTTGAATGTAAATTTCTAGTCTTTTAGTTCGTTTCAAACTTTGGTACGTCCATAATTTGGTATTTTTTCATGTATTTATTTTTATGGTATAAGTAGTTTTTGGAATATCCTTAGAGCAAACTGTTTTACCTGTTCAGGGAAGTAAATCATCACATACAATATTTTGCATTCAGAAACGAAAATGCTGGCGTACTGTAAAATATTTTAATACAAAAAGCTACATAGCTTTTCTGCGATCTTTCATACTAGTTAGGCAATCCCTTTGAGATGGAATGCTGTTAAGTTGTATTTCCGTAGCCTCAGTGTAAAAGAAACATTATGGCGGAAAGTTCTAAAATCTCGGAAATGATTCAGACAACTCAATGAGCAGAAGAACAAAAAACGACAGATAAAAACAAAGTAAAATTAGGGGAAATATTCACATGATTCCGTTTAAGCGGAGAGTTCTTCAAGTGGAAGAAATCAATGAATGAACGCGGTGCAGTTGAATCAAAACTTATTCATTCGCACTTGAGTAATTTCTTGCGTCGTGTATCTGAGTGCAACCGCTATCATCAAGTGACTGACTTGCCAGGAGCTGGGGAAAAAGTGAATCTGGGTTCCCATTTATATAGGCTAACGCCTAAATGAAAGCATCTTTACCCCACTCCTAAAAAACGACGTCACTGTAGCCAGTAAATGAGAAAATGGAAAAGTTTTAGCATATTTTTCCGCCACTATTCTTCATCGCCCAAAATTAATGCATTTATGAGTAATAAGAAAAAAGTAAAATCGTGTCCTGATGTATCAGAATATTCCAGGAATTCTGTCGCTGCTAATATCACGCATCCCGTGAACACCCGCCTTTTCGGAATGCTTTCAAGCGGAATATGAAATAATCACTCCAACTCTCCATTTGTTTCCTTTCAGGAGATGCCAAAACTCTGATTTTTACCCGTGATTCCGCCATCAAAAATATCGTCGGTTCATCAGACTTGCCTAATGAGCAACTAGATACTTAGTTGCGCTAAATGGCTAAGTTAAATTGTATTGCTCAACTTTTTCTTTACTTTTCCGCATGGTGTGGTTAATAAATCTGTTACTTCTATTTCGTGGAAAAATGAATATTGGGCGGAAGTACATCCATGATGATTGTTTTAAGAACAGGAAAAAGTTTCGCCTGACTGTCATATCAATAGTGAAAACAAGAGATTGCATGAATATGACAAAAGAACTATCTCTTCGCCACGAGGACGTGTACTTCATTTGAGTGAGATGACAAGTTCGACCATGTGAAACAATGCCGTCAAGTCAATTTCTTACACAACAGTAGGAACTCGACCAACTCGCAAGCTCGAGATGTCCACATATTTTATTAAGTAATCTTTTGTCAAGCATGCACATGAGAAACCCAACAGTGCAGAAGAAGGAAGGAAACAGGAACATGAGATGACTGATTTTGAAAGCATTCCAGTGGGAGCTCAGTAGCTGGGAAACTGAATGTAACTCGCATATCAGTACAGAAGGATAGATATGATGTGCGTATGAAAGTAAAATTGAAAAAATAGTTTATTTCCGTTATTTGTCTTAATTAAAATAATTAACTTAAAGTCATGTCAAACCAACAAGTAAATATACTGTGCAGCTATCGAAGAAACGGAAACTGTTGATAGACCTAAATTTTAAAAATCTATTCATCTACATACGAACTGAATTTCACATGCTACAATCTTAAAAAGCACACGTTCTGTCAGTTGCTCTAAGTTGTTGGCAATCTCTCTTGCTTTCTAGTTGAAGTGAGTGAATATCACAGCAGCGAAATTGAAAAATGTTCTTATACTTTTCTAGCTCTTTGGTCGCTCAAGCCTAAAATAGGCTCTTCATTCAAAACATCATCACCACCAATTTGAAAGGTAGCCGACAAAGAAAAACTGAAAGAAAGAAAACTTTGTGCACAGATCTGAAAATTTTCATTGAATCCTATAAAAACCGCTGGAAATGCTTGTGAAACTAAAAAATGGAAGATAAAAGTAGTTACACCATCCGATCCTACACCTAGACCCAAGATTACATGATCAAAAAATAGCTCAAAGAACCGTTCAGAGAACAGATTGGATTGGTTCTATTCAATTGAATGCTGTTACCTTGATGTTTGCAAATCATTTCATGGGCTGCAGCTTCCCTTCTTTAAAAAATACGGTTCTCAAGCTTTCATATGATGTGCTCACTGCACTTCTTCTACTTATTTCGCGAGTTCTCTTTCATCTATGTATTTTGTCCCGTTCTGTTTTTAGCGTAACAGACAGACAAAGCTCGCTCTCTTTCCCGATGTCTGCAGTGCTTTCTTCTGAAGCTCAAAAATATGATGAATCAATAACAGCCAAGTTTTTTCCTGAATTGACTCGTCGTGAAAAGTTATTTCGACTGAAGCATCAATGATTTTTTTGTCCAACTTCTGGATAAAAAAGGATTGCAAAGGAAGGTGGAGACTCTGTTTTAGTCCTTCTGGTCATTACAGTTTGTACTGAAGTACAAAATCCTTTGATGTCCATTCCTGTGTAGAACTTTCTCACTCTAAAGTTTCTCTTCTAAAGAAAAGGAGCTATAAACGAATTCGGGGTTGATATTTTCGTAAGTAGCATGAGTGTAATTTTCTATTTTGCCAATTTCTTAACCAAAAATAAAAGCTTATAGAGACGAAGCTGAAAGCAAAAGAAAAAGCTTAGTCACAAAGCCTGGTTAAAAAGCTTAGCTAAAAAGCTAAGGAAAAAAGCTATTTAAAAAAGTTGAGCTAGAAAGCTAAGCAAGAAGCCTTAGCTAATACCTAGGGAAAAAAGTTTAGCTCAAAAGATAAGACAAAAGCGGTTTATTTAAGGTATCACTGAAGCAAGTTTGGGGCAAATCGGGCACAATTTAAAATTCGCCTTATCTGATCCAAGTGGACCAAGATCTAGACCTCAAAGCGTGTCCGATTGGAATGAAAATCAGTAATAGTGTTACAAGTAACCAAAATAATCACTGTACGAAGTTTGATGCAAATTGGCCAAAATCTAAAATTTGACCCATCTGACCATAGTGGAACATTTCTCTGATCTCTAGGTCTGACCTGAAGTTGCTGAAACTGCATACGGTTGCTTTTACTGATCTACGGGATCACAGTACAAAGTTTGTGGCAAATCGGCCACAATTTAAAACTTGAACCATTTGACCCTAGTGGACACCATATATGACCACTAGGGCTGACCAATTGAGCTGAAAAACTGTATGGTTGTTTCAATTTGCGAAAGGTATTAGTCTACCGAGTTGGGTGCAAATCAGTCAAAATCTAAATTTTGACCCTATTGGACCCCATTTATTACCCCTAGGGGAAATCCGGACAGGCTGTAAATCGATTATGATGTTCCAAGTGAACCTAGGTATCACTTTACCGAGTTTGGTACAAATCAGCCAAAATCTAAATTTTGTCCTATCTGACCCTAATGGGCCCCATTTATGACTCCTAGGGCTACCCGAATAGGCTGAGAATCGCTGGCGATGTGGCGAGTGAGCCAAGGTATCACTGTATCAAGTTGGATGCTAATCGGCCAATATCTAAATTTTGCCCTATGTGACCCTAGTGGGCCCCTTCCCGGACCCAAGGGTTGACCGATTGGACTGAAAATCGGTAGGGTTGTTTCCAGTGACCCAAGGTATCACTGTACCAAGTTTGGTAAAGATCAGCCACAATCCAAATTTTGCCCTATTTGACCCTATTGGGCCCCTTCCCGGACACCTAGAGTTCACGGATTGGACTGAAAGTCGGTAGGATTGTTTCCAGTGACCCAATGTATCACTGCACCAAGTTTGGTGCAAATCGAAAATTTTGCTCCACAGACCCTAGTGGGTCCCTACCCACGACCTCTAGGGTAGGCCGATTGGACTCAAAATCAATAGGGTTCCTCCGGGTGGCCCATGGTACCACTCTGCAACGTTTGGTCCAAATCGGTCAAAGTATGTGGCCTGTAGAGCACCCACAGACAGACAGACAGACAGACGGACAGACAAACTCATCGATGTCATTACTTGCTGAGAAAGCTCAGCTTCGTAATAAACTAGACTAGCATTATACTCGTTTTAAAAGAAAAATGTATTACTTGTACCTTGCTTTTCGTATCCTACTTGGCTCCACTTTTAATTACTTTGAGAGTAGCACTAAATTAAAACATAACCTTCGTTTACATGATACGTTTCTCTCAGAGTACGCTCCAATTAAACATTTCTCCGAACGTCAATCTGAGTTTAGGCACGGGCCTTAAAAGTGAAAGCGGAAAAAAGCTGACCTTTTCATTTCATAAAATAAACGAACCAGGAAAGAGCGCAACTTCAATGGATTCTAACCTAGCCTGAAAAACTGATTTTTTATTTTTTGTTCCAGACAACCGGAGTGGGTAGGAGAAAAAGTAATTGAAAAGGATGCATTTGATGTGTTTTTTTCTGTTTACTCGAAAAATAACTTACCCATCTACACCAAATCTCGCCTGGAAGGGAACTGCTGAAAATGATGCGATGATATATTGAGAGCAAAGGACCATTTTATTACAGGAACACATTAATAGTCCATTTATGCCAGCCCGCAAATACACATGTTTTTCGTATTCCCATCCTTCCATTACTAAGTGTAAAAAATGCTGTGTTTTTTTTTCTGAGTATTTTTGTTAAGTGGAGCATTACTCACTTTTCAAGTACTACCCTGGAAGAGAACTATTGCTTTCTCAACACGTCAACCATCTTTCGTCAGTTTTTTTTTCTTCCTTTCACAGCAGTAATGTGTTCATACACACATGCCTTCATTATTCTCTGACGTTTCCTTTTTCTCCAGTTCGACAGGAGCACATTTAAAGCGGAAAACTGTTTTTGGAACACAGTTTAGAGGAAAAGGCACTTAATACATCACCCTAATATGCTATTTACTTCCGGAGAAGTCAGCCTTTCATCAGAGCAATTTCTCAGTCCCTAGTTTGCTAATAATAGCCTTACATGAAAAAAGTATGTGTAAGCTACCCGTAGAACTGACACTCGAAATATTTGCTGTTGACACAAAATATATGAAACATCTATGCTTACAGATGTTTGCATGCCATACGCTGTGCAATATGTATCAACTGCTCAAAGCCTTCTCAAATCGACCTTAAGAATCGTTTTTAAGGGTGTAAAATCATAATAAAATGACCCTGTCACAGATGTCAACTTCCTGTCCTCACCGGCTGGTAGAAAATGATTTAGATGATTCTGATAAATTATTTCGTAATTACCATCATTTTTCAATCAGACTCTCACACTCACACTACAACAAATGCAATTCCCGAGAAAATCTGCTGTGTACCATACATGCAATAAAAAGAATTTCATGTATTTCATGTTGAAAACTCGGAGATTTTAATTATCTTGGCTACAGGCATGAAGACGTGCCGCATCTATTTCTGTCAAAGTTGAAGTCGGTCCTTGGAATTAGATTTTTGTTCATGTCAACGGTAGTTCATACTGAAGGGATGATTGCGTGAGTGCAGTTATAAGATGAAAGTCACGAGAAATAGAGGAAGCTTGTAATTCATCAAATGATCATCCAGACACCGATCAAACATCATTAGACAAAGTGCAACGACAAAATGAAACGCGAGCATGTGACCAACCAGACCCCTAATACGATCAACCACTAAAATTTCCTCACGTGTGAGAACGGTTATTTTTGCGTGTGTAACTTGACCATGAACTCATCTCATAACCATTATATCATCATTTTCAATCCTATTATATAACAAATAAGATGGACAACCTATAACTTAAATTTGATGTTGTGTAGTGTCACGACTAGTAAAAGTGCAGTTTTGTCACATGCGGCTCATCACTGCTCTGCTGCAGAGAAACGCAAACAACTTTTGTTGCTGTAACGCAGCAGTACGCGTGCCGCTGTAAAAGTAGTAAGTCGCGTTTTCACAAGTTAACAAGGGTTTTCTAAAGTCATGATGCCATAAAATGGACTTCCCTCAATACAGACTCGTATAAATGCATTATCACATAAAAAACTCTGGAAGCATCAGGCATCTGACTAGGGTGGCAGATGAGATTACTGGAGAAAAAACCAGGGATCTTTTTTCTTCTGGGCAGCAATGTAGTAGCACTAAAGGAATTGGATGGTGTGATATCAAAAGTGGATGCGAAACGGCATCATGGTGCGTAGCCTGGTATCAAATTACATTACATCACATTAAATTATCAACCTCTTTGATGGTTCTGATGTAGGCAAGGATAATAATGAATGTGTAGCGTATATATCATGTGGCTATTCGATTCTATACGCATTTTCCCTCGAATCTTGTGTTCCCATTGTTATGTGTTTTTTGTATGGTGTATTAAAAGAATGGTTGACTTTTCCACCCACATACAAACACCCGAGGTGGAGAGGAGATGCACAAAAAAACGAGAAAAATGATCCTCCGACAAACCAAGCCATCTGATCATTCAACTGCTTTCACTTTTGTTGAATTGTGTATTGTATTTTCCTGTAAAGAAATTTTATAGAACACGTATTGGTAGTGGGAGCAGACAATAATGTGCACAATATGATTGCATTTCGGAAAAGTAACATGATATAATATACCTATACAGACCAGACTATAGGAACAATGGGAAAGTACAGCTTGGCCATAAGGTCAGATCAGATAATGGTTAGTTCATCCCATTCCATCAGTTGTACGACGATTGAAAAAAACTAAATGGCTGAAATAGGAGCAAGCTGATGAAAAATTGACTGCCAAGTCACGCTGCCTATTTTTACACTATTTTTATATGGTGACTTGACTGTCTCCACTTTCTCCAATGTGGGGTTTGTCTACATTAGATTAAATGGACCACAAGGATTCTATAAAAATACATCAAATTTTGAGGGATAAGCCAATAAGCAAAAAGGAAACCACATTCATCGAAATTATAAGGCACGTTTGGTTTTGGTTGCTTGCATGCATACATGAATAGTCATCTCATCATTGTCACACGGAAACATGCCATAGAATACATTCCATCTGACAGACAACAAGTGCATACAAACAACGTGCTTTCCGGAAATAAGGAACAACAATATAGCTGACTAACCAACTCCCCGTCTCACGGTTTGTGAATTTAGCAGTCGAAGCTCATGCTGGCTGAAATATAAACTAAAATGCTAACAGATGGACATTAGGGAGACCGAACGAAAGTGCTATCTGCTCGCTTACGCATCTTGTCTACCTCGAGAAGAACAAGATAGCATATCTTGTTTTGTCATCCTATTTCTAGAGGCATAAATGATGTATTTAAATATCATTTTTGGATGCGTCCACGCACTAGACAGAAGGACTGATGGCTTCCTGCACGTCGTGGTTTTCTGGAGGATTACTAATAAATGGTCACAGATGGACGTTTGGACATCACTCGGCGCAAGTGAAAGTAGAAAAGTCACCAAATACGAGTTTGAAGCTCCTGGTTATTGATATTGCTTCCAGCGGCTAAGAAAAACTCACGTATGGGAAAACGGTGGAATATAGACAACGTAAGAAGAATGCTATGAGGATGAGGGAACAAGACGAGGGTAACATCTTCGTAGAAAATCCTAGAGCACTAAGAGCCAAACAACAACAAGGGAGTATTTTACATTACTTGTGATTCTAAAGAGAATCCTAAGACGTTTTCATGGGGGAAAACTAAAACCTTTCTTTTCTTTATTCTGTTGATGATTCTGTTAACGTTACATTTAGTGAGCGTCATGCTACTATCAACTACGTGTGTAACTGCACATTTTGAGAGAGAAGATAACTCGTTTTCTTTAACTTTTCTTTTCTTTGAATGGACTAGGGGTGGTTTTAGATGGTGGCCATTAGAAAAAGCATTTTTTCGGGAATGACAACAAGTACTATAGCCATTACAACAACAGTCAATAAGTTAAGCTGAGAAAATGCGGTTGTGGTAAGAAATAAGGCATACGACATTTTTTTCAGTTTCTTAAGGAGGCTGAAAGGGATATCTAAATCCATTTTCATTGTATTTCCTCTTTTCGCATTCTATTTTTGTCCACGGCAAAATGAGACAGTTGTTATCTTTAGGGGGAAACATTTCTTTTAGATTAGTAATGCTTTTTCTAAGTCAACCTATTTTATTCGCATTTTCCTTCCTAAAAAAGTAATCATGTCACGTACGTTCACACAAATCGGCTACGACGCTCTTGTATATTCGATTAGATGTTCATGTATGTAGCTCTGCCTATTTGATTTATTTATTAATCTAGTAGTTTCAATTTCCTGTTTTGTGTACATGTCCTAATAAAAATTTCGAGATGAGTTCACCTCCAAAGGAATTTGCTGTGACCTCTTCGGAGTCAAACATAACAAGAAAATGATGATGTCACGATTTTGTCATCGCTTCACCAATCAAACAATGACACAGGCAGTTTAGGCCACCATTTATTATATTATATACATTAGGGTGTTTGACAATTTTAACCCTATAGAGAATAGGGAGTCTACGGAACTGCTTGCTGTCACCTTAAATTGGAGGGAGAATGGGCACTGGAAGGAGTTCAATACAAAAGTGAGCTGCTGGCTCGCAAACGGACTGAAATACAAATCAATTTATCTGGATCACTTAGAGCAATCATCTAATGACATATTTCTTCCAAACAACTATATTGGACAAGCCTTCAATTCACAGGCAGCCTCAGATAATCAATTATTTTACGTTAAGCTTCTGCGAGCATGTATCATTGGCCATCAATGTGCCTCGGGGAAGGAATAGGTTTATATAGTAATCTGGACATGTGTATTCCATCAGGTTAGCAATCTTACCCCATAAGTGATATCCATTCGCCTATGGCCAATTTCGAGTGTATTTTCCACTCTTTTAATGTAAAGTCTTCCCTCAGTAAGTGAAATCATAGTTCTTGTGAAAAACAGACCATTACTGACCATGGTAGTATACATAGATTAACTAACGAGTATATATCTACTAAATTTTGACGAGCCTTAAATTTTGAATCACAAAGATTGACAAGGGATTATAAAGCGGTCTTCTGTAACGTATTGCAGAGAGAATATTCCAGTAAAAGTCCGTCGGCTTGCTCTATATAGAGAAACTGATAGATAACCTTGTCCAAGCACAATCCAACTCTGCACTGTTAAAGAAAGGGAGAAAAGACAATCTGAAATGTTACAGCTGGTGGATCTCGTTTTCCAAGGAATCTGTAAGCTATCATCATGTTACAAAGGACGTCGTCTTCGTATGCACTTCCATGCAGTACCTTTCGTTGCATTGTCGAACAAAATAAGTGAAATGAATCAAAACCCGCATTTCTAGATGTGTATACTTACTTCGGTAAAAAATGTGTCCGTGAGGGAAATCATGCCCGAAACCAGGGGAAAGTGCTTTCGAACCGCTTGAGAAACGTATAGTTTTCAAGAGTCCACTTTGCTGTCTACAAAACTCTCCCAGGCCTGTGTTCCCCTTCTTTAAAAAAAGCTTAGTCGTTGGAGTGAAGAAAAAACTCGGTCGCAAAAAACTTCTTATGAGAGTCCTTAAGTGAGTCAGTTCCGTTCTTTTCTCGTTATTGTCTTCAATGTTGGTTTTCTTGTTATAACTGACATGTGAGTGAGGAAAATGAGTGCTTAAGCCAGTTGTAATAACAATATTACTTTGAAAGAAAGAAAGAGATGAAGTCTGCTACTGTTTACTTTACTGAAGGAATTCCATTTCCCCTTTCCCAAGAAGTGTATAAGAAAAACCAAACTGCTTTCTCATACATTATAAAACCTTCAGAGTAAATCTTAGCGTTGCATTAGCTTTAAAATTATTATTGTTTTTTATTGGACAAAAGCGGAGACTTACAAATTCACTGTGAGTGGCCACTAGAATGAAAACCCTAACAAGACTAACTAGCTGCTACTTATCAAAAATCTTTCAACGGGGTTTCGACACTTTTAAAAAGGCTTGAGAATTTCGTTTTTTCCTCTCTACTGCTTTCAAAAGATTAATTTGACGATGGTGGTTGTCAATAAGTACTTTTCACTGCCATCATCGTTAAGAAACTCGGAGTAAAGTAGAGGAATGCTACTTCATCCAACGTGGACTAGTCATTTCTGAGGGGGTGGTTTTAGTTCCATAACTTCCAACCACTATGAATTGAAGCTGTGGTCGTAATGGGTCTTCATATTGTCTTGGAGAAAACACCATCATCAGCAGTCATCACAACGCTGTTTCCCTCATACTTTTTGGAAAAAAAGTTCTTTCTCGTCCTCGGTTCAATTATGTCCTCGAGGCTAAGACAAAGTCCAAATCCATGTTGATGGAAATGTTTTTAAAAACATTCTAAATTTTGGCTTGCTTGATTTCATCATACTTGCACAGAGTACAGAGTATCTCTTGCTCTGATAGTACCGTATACCTGTATACTCTATGCTACTATGCTCCTGTCTAGCAAAAAATACGTCTTACAAATTCATTTTCATGCGATGCTACGTATGAACCTCTATTGACCATATTATCAAGCGATCTCGGACTAGATTTTTTAGAACTACTGTCACCAATGAGCATAATATATTTAAAATGTACGTTGTTGAATAGCAGCTATATGTCAACGATTTTACAGTCTTTACATTTTAAAACTAACGAAAGTTTAAAATACTTTTACTCATGGTTCGAGAGGTCTGTGGTTTACTCGCTAAATTATGAAATTTTGTAAGTGTATATTATACAAGGATTTTTCCACGCCCTTGTGAAAGCATTCTGCTAGCGGGTATGTGGTTAAACAGTAACGAAGTTAGGCTAAAGAGAAATTCATGTTGGGAAGCACAGGAGCGAATGAAATAAAATTAACAAAGAGACCACAAGCTTTTAGCGAGATTTTTAATGAAGGACCTTGTATGTTTCAAAAAGGCTAATCAAATAGTCTTGGAAGTCTCGGAACTCTTCTTCAAAAATGTATATTGCTGATAGAAAAAGTTGCCGTAGGTTTTAATTGTCCCAGCACTTATTTTGCCATCGGTACATTTGAAAACCTGCTACGTACGACGTACGTTACTTTTGCATCATTTGGTTTGGTGGCTGATTCAATACCAATTTTCCGGTACTTATGTAATCTCGACGTGCCCTGTAAATACTTTCCGATTCGACAAACATTCATTGCCTAAAATACCAGTACGAAGAGAAATGTATCTTTTGATTTTCATACTTTCCTCAAGCATTTATGAAAAAAAAGAGCTCTGAAAGGGTGAACAAACCTTTTCTGGATTTTCTCATACATAATTTTCGCTGATTACTTCAAATGTAAACAAATCATGGGCTTCCTCCTCAAACTATAAAGCCTGATTGAATTATGAATTATTTAGTTTCCTTTGTAGTCATTCAAAGGTTTCATTTCCTAGTCCAAGTTTTCCCTCAGCTACTCATTCATTTTTAACTGTTATATTTCCCTGCTTTCCTGGTCTCATTGTGGAGCCACATTATTTCGAGCAGCCAATGAACTACGGCGAGTAACGTCCGAATCTCATCTTCATCATTTCCTTACAGTGTCCACTTTACTTTCATTTTCGCTTCCATTCGTCTGTCCGTTCATCCAAAGAAGCATTCAAGCTTCCTATATTGTTCATCTAAATCATATCAAAGTAACATAACGCGTTATATACTCCATAAAATCTTAGCTTCGTGGGTGGGTTTTCATCCTGACTCAATAAAGCTAGCTATAATTTGTTAATTAATTAAAGATGAAATACGTGAGGGGAAGAATTGAGTGGAGAGGGTAAGTAAATAATGCACATGGAAGGTTTTCCTTCCTTCCGTCCAATAATAATAATACAAAACCTGGATTCTCGCACGAGAGGGGCATGGAGCATGTATCTTGCTAATACGGTACCCGGAGCAGTCGTATTTTATATTATACAGTACAATCATTTCATATTATTATCATGTTTAAAAGGAAAAGAAACCGTTTGAAGATAAGGTATACGGCCAGTTTTCCCTTTTACTGTTAAGCTTCCCTCTGAACTCAGACGATGGGGAATCCCAAAGCTGTGAGATGTGAAAACAAGTTGTGAAGTTTTCTTTTTTCGTACGGGAAGGGAAATGAATGGAATAAGATATCAGTGTATACGTTTTTTGCTTTTCGCATCGGAACAAAGTATATTGTAAACCTGGATAAAAATGGGATTTTTCTGTTGCCCTCATGAAATCGAATGTTTCTTCAGTATTCAACCCCCACTACACCACTTTCATTTCTACACTCAAAGGAAATTGAATAGTCACCTAAGTGTTTTGTAAGCAATGATGAAGATGTTGTTGGTCCTCCGAAAAAAGTGTATTGGAGACAAGGAGAATGTGAGAGCGACGGGAATAATTGTACGAAAAACAACACTGGTATAGATAGTGTTTGTATTATTATGGATTCATGAGGAACACAAATTCAGTTGATTAAAAAGATTAAATTAGTTGATTGCTTGATTAACAAATTTTTTTAAGAAACAGCTGAAGAGGCTAAAGAAGTAGCAAACCCCTTGATGTGTTTTGTGTTTCCTTTCTGCATTTTAAATGGAATGTTTAGTGAGCTTTTGATTACACATGTATCTCGTAATGCAGGGATTTTTTTGTTGGGAAATTATTCGCCCTGCAGTTTCGGTCTTATTTATCGTACAACAGAATGGGAATTTGTTCGTGCATAGTTATACACATGGCAGATGAGTAGTTCGTGGATATACAACGGACGATGATGATGCATCTATTTTGTTGGATTTGATATCCATAAACTGGCGAAAGTAAATACAAACGTTTTTGTTTCCACGTCGTAATGTGAAACTGAATAAGCGTCTTGATACGTATGGAGCCATTTATCATGTAGGTTCGTATATAGCTGAACGGTTGACGAAAAAACGGTTGTTCCAAAATAGAAGGCAAGAGAAACTTATGCGAATCCGGAATCATGCCGTAGAAATATGCGTTCACAAATCATACGGTTCACTCATCTCTGTCAAAACATTTACGGAAGAGACATATAAAACAAAGGAAATGGCTCGGAAATCCTTTTCTCGTCGTTACCAGTAAGAAATGCAATGCCATACTCCAATGAACCACTGCCACTATGGCTGTTCTGTAATCTAGTAATCCGTTATAATGATATTATTATCAAGACTTGCCGTGTCGTTGTCGAAAGGCTTGGCTACAAAGTTCTATTTCACAACCACCCAGAGCTTCCAAACTTTTCCCTTGAAGCGTCTAATAAATCGGCGTGCCTAGCTTTTTTGGTAGTGTTGAGACAAACTTAGTTACTTGTGTTTCTTCAAGAAATGCAAAGATGAACTGAAAAATTCCGTTTATTAACTTCCACCGAAATAAATTACATTGTTGTTCTTGTGAAATCCGAATATCTATGTGGCGTCACCAAATAAAGCAATGTGGATGAAGTTTCATCTGAATGGTAAGAAAAATCTTTTTTCTATCCACTATCCACCCAAAACGGGTCTCAGTCCGCAATGTTTTGGAATCTCTTGCCAAAAGTATAGACCAGTCAATTTTCCTCGAAATTAGGTAGTTATTTTGAAAACGAAAGCTAGCCGTATAAAAACCGCACATTTCTTTTTATTAATATACTCAAGTATTAGCTGAATTGTTGCAGAATTCATGTGGCACATTACCAAAAAAAAACGAAAAAGAAAGAAAGAAATACATGACATCCGAAGCAAAAAATAGCCCAAAATAGGGCTGTACGAACGAAACGAGTGTTCTTAGAATTTTGTTGATTTGTAACTTAAACACCAACTTTAAGGCTATTAATCATCAGCGGAAAATAAGAGAGAACAACAGAATGAATAATTTTCCCATAAAAAATATTCCAGACAGAGCACCATGTCACGTATACAAATGCACAAAAATGCATGTGAATCTTAGCCGCGGTTGAGTTTCATACCACATAAATCGACATTAAAGATAGGTCGCTTCATTTACGACCATTTGGTCTATTTTATCCAGATACCGGCTTTTGTCTGGAACCATCTTACGCTTCTTCTTTCTGATGTCTTTTAAACAGATACATCTTAAGATTTTTTGGCTATAATCTCTCCAGTTGCTGGTGCCATTCAAAGTTCCAATAAACCTCGATGCTCCGAGTTAGTGAGAATGGAACCAGACATTCAACCATTTTGATTTTTTTGGCAAGTTGACGCTCAAGTTCCAACTTCATTTTGAGCATATTTTACCATATTTGGTTGTTCAGTGGAAACTGAGTTTTATACTTCCAAATTACATTTCCAGAAAAAAATACAATTTTAGACGGCTCACCCTGTGACTATTTGGGAATCAAGATTGAACTTTTGGACTTTTATGACATTTACATGGCCGCTATAAAAAAGGTATATAATTGTACTTGTGGTTTCAACCTCACGATCATTCCTGTTCTGTGACAGAAGTAAAATTGTTCCAGAATCTTCCAATTTTCACAAACTTCATGTGCGTTCACTTCGTACCATGACTTTTCTCGAGGGTTTATAATAGTATGTGGAAACGAAATGAAAACAATTTAACATAAAAATGATAACGGTTTTCGACATTGCATAACACTCTGCAGTGTGGATATCCGGTTAAGTTGGCTATAACACTTCCATTTTTGCCATTATATTTGAATTTGAAAGGGTGAGATGAAAGATGAAATGACTGTGCTATTTTTGTGAAAACATTATATCAGTTCCGGAAATATCAGAGGAATAACACAAAGTTTCCATTTTTGTCACATATGGCCGAAATTTCTTGGTATTTTGCCATTTCATCAACATCTCATTGGAAATGGTAAGTCAATTTCAGAACGCCGAGTTCATCGTTGGCTTGTCGAGCTCCAAAACAGTCAAACTTTTCAGAAAATTGTATAAGAACAGATACCTGTGTAAAGTGTGACCAATTGAGTAACATGAAGCCATAGTCTAGTCTGTTCCATGAAACATCTAAAATTCTAATCCTAAAACTTAACTTTCTCCACCACATACACAACATCTGTTGAGTAATCAGGAAAATCACATTTTTACGGTTAAACATATGTGGTGAATTTGAAGGGAACACGCAAATGTTTATACTGGATTGAAAAATCCACCTCCTCATGCGACATCACAAGTGAGAAAGTACGAGTAAATCAAGGAAATCTGCGGTTTTTCACGAAGCAAAAATTGAAAATCAAGAGAAGCAATGAAAGAAATATCCACTACTAGACCTATGGCGCTTCCACAGCTTTTTTGTACGACACGCTAAGGGACATGGAAATACACTCTTATTGCTTGTGTTGGCGTGTTTCTGTCATGTCTACTACTAAGCTATTCTCTTTATCCTTTACAAGAGCTCTAGGATTGCTTTGTGACATTTTCAGATGGATAAATCCCATGTGGCCGTGAGGGGTATATGGTATAAGACATTCGTGTTAAAAGTTGGACGAATTCTTGTCGATAAATCCTATTCGGTCATTTTAAATATATTGTTTTCGTGAGAATTGAATTATTTGAAAAATCTTCTTTCTCACATGGTTGACGACAAGGCATTTACCCCCAAACGCAAGCGGCGTCACAAAAAATGACACAGTTAAACCAGACATCCAAATTTTGTTAGAAAATCTATGGAAGATTTGTATTTCTGGAAAGAGTGCCTCATTCTACAGAAATATCAATTCTCAGGTCACCAATAATTAACTCTTGTAATTGAATTTTGAAAAGTTTTAAATTTATATATAGAATGCTATTAAAAAATCATCATGTGAACTTTCACCAAACCTCATCTGACTTGAAATTCATACATTATAGAAAATAAATAATATATGCATATAATCAAAGATAAGGCCCAGCACTACACTAGAACTGGCCTAGAGGAAGTTATAGAATATTTCATGAGGGTGATGTAAGCTATAGAATTGTTGAACTTTCCCCCACATGAACCTAATCCTCCAGTGAATGGTTATATCAGACCAGAAAATTTATAGCCCCGATGATGACAAAAATATAATGCCCTTTTGTCCTTGCTCATCACGAATACATAATTTACTAAAAGCAGGGAGTGCAGTCTGTCTGCATCTTAACATAAATAGTTGTAGACCTATTTTGTATCTCCAACATGTATGCATCGTTAGCATGATTTGTTTCCAAAATGAAATCGAGAAAAGCATGCTATACCGTGCCGTCAGACATATTCCATATCGTATGAACTCAGCTTATCATGCACCTTTTACTCAGATACAGACTTTTGCTCCTATACTATGACTCGTAGGGATCTTTCCTGCCACCTATATGCAGCACTCAAAACTGTAAGGAAGCAACACGAAAAGATTTGGCACTGCAAATTTATGCTTGCTCCT